>VYXH01000014.1:65455-78455 GCA_013397275.1 Burhinus bistriatus | reverse complement strand
AAAAAAAAAAAATTAATTAATTAGCACAAGGTAATTGGGAGGCTTACAAAATAAAATAAAACTGAAACAACACATCATGGGACAAAGGTGTTTGGATGAGAAACGAGACACAGCTCAGGACAGGAACAAGTTTTGCAAAACATCCAAGGAGGCAGTGAGATGAATAGAAGCAGAAAATTCACTTTATATGGCAGAAGCAGCCTTCCCCTCCCATTCTTCAAGGCTTTGAACTCCAAGTTGGATCTCAAAATTTTGCGCTCTGTGAGTATTGCTCAAATGAGAAATTCTTTCGTTTGGTCCTTCTGCATATTTCTTCAGCTGCCCAGTCGTACACGTGCTTTGGCAGGTGCTCTAGCTCTGCTCTCAACACATGCCCAAAGTGCTAATATCATTTTCTCTGGATGACTTGCAGGAATAGGGGTCAATGAACCACCTGATAAAACCTGGCACATAGTGTACATTCAAACCATTTAGTGCCTCATTTTACTGAGGAATGAGCTTCTGAATGCATTTAGGCACCTGTCTGTACTTTGGGTAAGTTTCCAGCTTTAATATTCATACATTAAGATGGAAATTACATTCGTACTGAAATGGTAGTATTTCTGATGACAAAACCTTGCCTAAGTTGATGAATACGGCTCCTGCTTCATCATTTCATGGTATTGTTTTCTTCCAAAACTCTTATAGCATTATACACCACTGTTAAAATACATGAAGTCATGTCATTCACGTCTTGTTGCTCAGGTCTGAGGTGGGATTTGTTGGGTTTCTTATTAGATTTGCCTTCTATTTGGCTATTTAACTGAAGTTTCGCTATGATGTTGGGCCAAAATTCACATGGTAAACAGGAGAGGTCTCCACAGATGTCTGCACCAGAGCTAATCATGCTCAACCCCTTTTGTGATTAAGAGCGAGAACCAGTCACTCGAAGGGCATGACTCCTCACATCTGGAACAGCTGAGCTGACCTGAGGCACAAGAGATCCTATGACCATGAAAAGAGCCTAGCTCAGCTGCAGACGTCCACATTGTTGACATCTACAAGTAACTGTGAGTAATCCCACAGCTGTCTTTCAGCAGCTATGCTGTGGTCTGCAGCAATGACTTTAAAATATTTTCTAATTTTCCTAAATGACGAAATTAAGACCTGATTTATAGGGTCAAATCAAAGGTCCACCTAGCTCCATATTCTTCTTTGCCACCAGGATACTTTTATTGCTTCCTATGCATACTTGTTAATTTTTGAAGTTAAAGAGTTCCTAAAGGTATAAAGTTGCTGGATCTTCCACAGCTGAAATGTCTTCAGTGAAACTAGTCAAGACGACAGATGTTTTAGTCTTAAATGGAGAGTATGGGTTCGTTCTTCTTATCTCTGTTACTGAAAGTGCTATGAGTGGATTTTCCAGAATGGTGCTATAAAAACAAAAGTTGATTGATTAATTCAAAACCTACAGCTGGGAAACGTTTTCCAGGAATACTTAGAGGAAACGCACAATGGTTTGTGAATAGAAACAATTTACTGTGTACACACTGAAGACTAAATGTACCGGGATCTGGTACATTTGGCTATGGAAGTGACTGATACAATAAAATGGTGATATTTTTCTATACTCATTCCTTCTTTTTCTGCTGAATCAGAAGATGAGGATATCAGAAGTGCAGACTGTCTTAGTGAGATTCCCTAATTATAACTTTCAAATGTTTAAGTCTAGAGGAAACCTGTGAGCGTAGATGTAAAAATACATACAAAGGTTGACTTCAGATTGCAGCAAGCTCGCTAAAAACCAGCCCTGCTAAAATGATAATAATATCTATCAGTCCACTATTCATCTTATGCTGCAAGGACAGTAACCACAGGGAGGGCTTTTTTGCCAAAGGTTAATGAAAGCAATGAAAGTTTGTGCTTTTATTTCAGAGGTCTTTGAGTCAGGCTGTACCTGTTTCTAAACTAATCTGTGTGTAAGCAAAACAAGAGAGGAGTGTTAACGGTTTTGTGTCATATACTTAAGAGGCAGGTTACACATGAAATGCTAACAAAACAAGAAACTTCAGGGAATTTACCTGGGAAAAAAATGATAAAGATGAAACAAAACCCTCCCTGAATCATTCTTTTCCCAGTGTGGTTGTGCTACTCAGGATATTGTTCCTGCATCTACATTTTTTACTCTTCCACCAATCTATTTACTTCAGCTAGCAGGTTTAGATGTGCACAGAATGTTTCTCATGAACCGTTTTTACTAACTTTTTTTTGTAATCAGAGTCACACCGTTACTTATTTTCCTGAATCATAGCAATTTGCTTCTAATGCAAAAGGTTGTCCCTTTTGACCTTTCTGAGATACAGAAGAGGACAACGCCTGGCTCACTGACTTCACCCTCCCGCTATCAAAAGCAGAACCTTTTTTTGATGTCTTTTAGAAATATATTGAACTTGATTTAATTTTGCTCAGTGATGACACTACAGCTCCGGAACCTCCCCCTTCTAAAGGCTAGACATCATCTTTTAATTACCAGCTTAAATTTATTAATGACCAGTTTATACCAAGATATTTTTTGTGTCAGTTTAACAGCCCCTCTTCCTTCCTAACATAAACACAGTTTTGATGTATTTAAAAGGCTATACCACCAGTTTAGTTATCTGAATTCAAACTTATGTGTGTGCTCTAATGAATATAATTATTCCAAACGTTTGTAATGTATGGGGGGATATTCGTTGGCATTTCTGTCAACGGAGAAATAAAAATATTTTTAGTCAGATCTCATATGTTTACCATAGAAGAAAAAGATACATCTACTAAATCTAAACCCCAGGAGAAGGAAAAAAATAAATGCATGAAGCCATTTATTCTTTAGTGTACTTCTCTCTACAGGAAAACTCTTTCTCAGGTTTATTGATATGGGTGAATGAAGGTTTAAGAACAAACATTTGCTTTGGGTATGACATTATTTCATGGTTAGTTAGCAACATGATGGGCATCGAGAAAACTGTAGTATATACAGCCATCTAAAAAAAATGTAATGAATCTACTTGTCTAGTACAAATACCTAATACAGTTCTCTGCCTCATCTTCATAAAATTATTGTTTTCTCATTTATACCATAGTTTCTTTGTTTGCTTTCCTGGTGGCACTGTGGACGTATGGATGGGAAACACACATACCAGGATTTTTTTATTTCCCTTTTTACGATAAAATGTGCTAACTTTAAACTGAAGGCTACTTCTGGAAAAAGAAAATCCATGACAGTAAAGCATAAATCAGGACTTTAAAATATCTACTGAAAGTCTGATTTTGATACTAATAAAGATAAGACCTAGGTGAAGCTCATTCTGAAAATAACAATTAAGATGTTAAGCAGGTTTTCTTCACTTCTTCCTACTCCTCTCCTGTGCATGTATTCCACGTGATTCACCTATAGTCTCTGTTTTAGGCTATAAACACTTTCTAGACAAGACTTATACTTTGTTTTATGTGTATTACTTAGCACACTTGGGGAATAACGACAGGAAGTATAAGGATGAACCTTTTGGAAAAAAGGACATCGGACTTCACTTTCCCTTGTGCCTATAGATCTGGAAACAAAGAAAGCTTCAGAACACGTTAAAACATCTCCCTTTGATTAAAGGGTAATGTTTCATATCATTGGTAAAGCAATAAATATTCAAAATCTGTTATTGCATCATCAGTATAAAATCCTAAGATATAGACTGTATGCACTGAGAATACAAAAATCCTGTACAACTCTTGTCGTAGAATCATAGAATTGTCTAGGTTGGACATATATAATTCTTGTGCAGGCATGTTAGACTGCTTGGATCGTGGGCCAGGTGCCAGTGGCCATGAGGAAGAAGAGCCCAGAGGCTGATGCAGAGGGAAAAAATGGCTTTTGGCACCCATCAACTTTGGAAGTCAGCAAGCACTGGGAAAACCACCCCTGCACGGTACGAGTTAGTTTAAGCTAGTCAAGTTGTTCCCTCTACAGAGAAGGATGCACGGAAATGGAATTCATCCCATCTTAGGTATCTCAAGTTAGGAAAGATGAAAGCGAAAGTCGGGAATACTGCACCAGAAAGCTTCTTAACCCCAGCTGATATATTATATTATTTTATAGCCAAACTTTAATTATAGAAATAAACATACATGTATATACAGTTATTTATTTATTTCCATTCAGATATTGTTTATAGAATATAAACACACTATTACAGAATATAGCTATTGTCTTTAAGGGATTCTCAATTTAAATTAACTAGTGAAAACGATGCTATGTCAGTATTTTATGTAAGATTTTTACATGAAGTAAATGTAAGAGCAGAAAAATTGCACTTAACCAGGTCATGTGCTTTATTGTTATGCGAGGTAAAACTTAGAAGCTGCAAGGTTAATTACTATAATTTGGAAAAAGACAGTATAAGTAAAATGCAGATGCTGTAATATCTATGTAATTAAGTTGTAATTGCAGCATAATTGCACAGCGGTTTTGCTTTGCAGTGGATTGCTAAACTAGATTTATACAGTTACTTATGAATGAGTTAATTATACAAATTTTGACATCATATTACATGTATTTTTGTGACAAAGTTCCTTCAAATTATCAAATAGGGAGTGTATATTTTTTTCAACTTCCTCCACAGAAGAACATTTAACTGTATTTTCATCTTATAGGTAGACAGCACGCAAAAGTTGTAGCAAGTTAAACATGAATCCTAAAAGGCTTTACTTTATACATTATGCATTATTTCTCATAACACATAGCTCATAAAAAATACATATCACTTGGGCTGATAAAGCTGTAAGCAAAAGAAGGAAGACTGAAACCTAAAGGCAAAAATATTCTAATGAAATGTAATTAAATACACAATAGAAATAATAATCAAATCAATCTCTAAAATAGTAATTTGAGAGAAATAGTGGAAGTGACACAGCCATCCGCTCTCTCATGTGACCTCCTGACACCCAGTTACAGAGAACGACGGACAGCTGCATCGCTAGCTGGAAGTATCTCATACTACAGAGGAAACACTCTTTTAAGGAATTATTCTTGATAGACGTAATAGTCATCTCAGGGAAAAGGGAAAGGAGAGAAGAGCTCTTCAGAGCAGGCTATCCCTTGAGCAAATAACAAAACCTACAAGGAGGCTTCAGACGTTTGGTGAAATGTTGGAGCAGCTAAGGAGAAGTTTTAGTAGTATTTTATTCATGCAACTAGTTGTTTATTGAATGTTTTGGGCTAGATATTCTTTTCACTTCTGTGGAGCAACAAAGCTGATTCTGATCGTATCAAGAAAGTCTTTTGCCACGGCTTTGGTGAGTCCTAAAACTGGGCTCCTTCCAAAACATCTGACAAAGCAATTCTCCAGGGTGTTCAGAAGGTAACGGTGTCGTGCCTCTACCTTTAGGGCACAGGCTAATTAGAGAAATTGTAACACAGACATCTGAGGACATGTGCTGGTTAGCCCCAAAGGTCTCTGGTATGTGTCAATACAGCAACAAGCAAGCATGAGCACCAGGGCCATGAATATCTGTACTGGTAACCTGAACGTGCCCACCGCTATCCTCGGGTAGAGGCCAGCTCGCATGAAACAACCCGCCGCATGGCCGCTAAACCTATTAGCCTCCTGCATCTAGACCGCACGCTGGGAATCATCCTTAGCTGTGCTAATTTCCCAGCACTGCCTGAAAGATGTTTGACAGAGTGTGATTTGGCCCGCCCAAAACCAACCAGGGTGTCCTAATTCCTCCCTGGCACGCATTGCTATTATATATATTATATATAGCATGTGTTACAATACAACGTGTTTACGCAGCAAATGTTCGGGGTTTTTTTATTATAAAGAAATTCCACGTTCTGGGACACAAAGCAAACAGTGTAAGTGTGATGTGTAATCTTAGTTAATTATAATTAAGGAAACAATTCTTTAACACTTTCTTTGATAGAAGCTGAAGATGTCAAAATAAGAGTGACTAGTTCAAGCAGATATTTGTATAGGAAATTCACACATCAAATAATATAGCATCCTGAAAACTTCTTGTTACTAGAAGAATATTTTTAAAAATGTTCTTAAATTAAGCACCGACTTACTCAAGTGGATGAAGTCATCTGTGTAAATCATTTACGCTGGCACTCAATAGAAGCTCAGATTTGCAAATTGTGGGATTTTTACTTGAATACTAGGTGCACCTGCAGCAGCAATGAGGATCTGGTGGGTGCCAGCGAACAGCACGTCAGGTACCGGTGCGCAGGGGAACTCCTGACGCCGACTGAGCCGGCAGCTTTGGTAAGGTATGGACACCATGAGGTTTTAATAGTAATACTCCGCAAGAATTAGAAAGAAAAAAAAGTGAGGGAGAAAGCTCAGTGGAGACTCCCATGCATTTTTAGTTATCGTAACCAGGGTTTCCATCTAAAATTTTCCTAGGAATTCAGTGCAAAACCAGCATTTTTCTAAACGTTTGAGCTCACTACCAAGCTGAGCTTGTACTTCTGGCTATCTGGAAGATAGCTTTGGAATACCTTGTTTTGGAGTAAGCATGCCCCCTGATACACTCCATCTGTCAGAGTGAAGTTATAGGTCCTCCTTGCCATCATGTAAGTATTATAAAGAATAAAGAAATCTGAAAATTATAAACTCAAGAAGAAGCTGCCCTTTGAAAACAGACAGATAAGTCATTATTGCCGAACAAAGTATATTTTTGAACGGCACTGTAACTGATGGCTCCCTTTAACTGCAGCCTTCACCTTCTCCTGTCGCATCACGTGGACACAAGAAAATAAACAGGCCTTAGAAATCTGTTCTTCTATCAGGCAGTAACAGCATTAGCCACCTTTAAGCATTTTCTCTTCCATAGCAGAAAATTCAGTACATTCTTATAACTTTTTACCAAAGTTGAAATTCTATCAAACAGGGCTTAATTTGCCAAGAAGTAGTAACAATATCTGTTAAATATCTGTTAGACCAGAATTCAGAAGCAAGAACTGATATTATTTGCCCCACAGCTCAACAAGGTCCTAGTAGTTAGACACTCACTTATCCTGGTTAGCTGTATCACAGCACTAATTTACCAACCACACCACGAACATACCAGTATTTCTTGACAATCGTACAATGAAACCACATCACGAAAATACCCAAATTCTTGTCAGGAATATAGGACGTATAAGCACTGGAAAAAGCTGATTTTGCATCCTAATCTCAGAATCTGTCCCAGAATACCTCATTTCATGGACTTTACGGGCTTGAGAAAGTATAAATGAGGCAAAAAAAGCTGTTCTCTTCAGCTCTTTCTCACTCTCCTTTTTTTTCCTTTTTCTTTTTTTTTTTTTTTTTTTTTTTTTGGGTGCACACATAATGAGTTTGGTTCCAGATATTGATCTGATACTCCCATTCTCTATATCTACTTAAGTATAGAAAATTATGACTAAAGCTGTCATTAGAATTAAACACGGTATGAACGAAGATTATGAAAAGAAAGTACAACAAAAATTCCCTTGAAAAGTACACTAAGAAGGCTTTTGAATTACACATACAACAATGGAAGAAATGAGACTATAGCACATAGTGGTATAAGATAATAATGTGTCTCTTATCTAGACAGAATTTTATATAAAATGCAAGGGAGACAACGACATTGTACATATATTGTGATTTGATATACTAGCTGAGATGTATCTAGTACAAAATACCAATTATCAAATCAAGGTTTTTTTATACATATATTATTTATAATGCTACTGTTGTGTAATGAATGTAGGAAGCTAAAAAGGACTAACTGGGTCACAAAGTCCCATTCTAGATACCGTCAGAAAGTCATGATGTAGATGTTTAACTGTGGAGGAAATAATGATAGACCTGATACTGTGAGGCTGATAAACAAACCAGTCAGTTGGATTGGTGATCTGCTAGTTGTTATGACATGCTCTCTGATTTTATCACACCGCCAATAAACAATGTTGTTTTTCTGGGGCAATGTCTTGGTTTAGTTCTGTTTTCAAAGCCCTGTAGCTAGTTCGTTGCCTTGCCATAGCTGAAACCATCACTCCTGATAATAGCCACCAAATTAAATAACAAAAAAAGAAGGAAAAAAAAAACCCAAACACAAAATAAAGTAAAAAAAACCCCATCATAAATCCCCAAACCCTTTACTTATCCTATTTGGAAGCCGGCTGCCACCCCCCAAGTTGCAGCTTACTAGTCCCTTCTTGTTCACCTAGAAACACGAAGATGTTTGACTCCCTTACAATGTACTTGAAGGATTGCTGAACAAGGGATTGGCTTGATCGTCTGCCGCAACGTTTTTTCTGAAATGCCCGTCCTGCATAGACTCAAACATTTTAGCACAGTGGAGATCTGAACTCCCTCTCTGATCAGTTCAGAAAGAGCCTAGGGAAGCCAGCCTCTTCGTGCAAAACCATAAACCGATTGGATTAAGTCTGTCTTCCAGTTATGCCAACGCCAGTCCTGCAAAACTGATCATCTTCTCAGGCATCCTGATGCCTCTTTAATTGGCAAGAGAATCACTTGCGACCAACACAGAAGATGGAAATCTGAACTTTCAGCTCTATTGATAAAATCATTGTTGAACATAGTTGAACGCAGAAGAAATTTTGCTCAAAAACATTTGTTATATTTTTCTTAATTCTGACTAGAAATAAAGAAAAAAATAATGATGAAATTGTTACAAAAGAATGCTGAGAGCACCTCAACTTCAGTCAAAATGGCTTCTTTTGCCAGAACAACTTGTTTCATTTCTGTTTCCTTCAGTATTGTATACATTTTAATTCCCAGAAAATTCTGTTCCCCCTCTTAATGTCTAAAATCATTCTGAAGCCAAAATAAACATACTTTTTCTAAGCTTCTGAGTTTCAAATAAAGTGTACTTTCTCACGGAGAACAGTTCCATCTACATTTTCTTTGCCAGATCATCATGATGTTGTCAGTATGCACAGCCACCACCGTAGCCTGGGTCAAGATTAGCCTTTGGAAAAGCTTTGGAAAAGCAGCTCCTTGATTTCACAAGGCACAACGACCACAAACGTTGTTGGCCCTAACAAGGGGAGTACATTCAGGGGAGACTCCTTGCAGCTGGCAAGTGAAATCCGTAATGTGACCCTAATTAATATGAACGCGAGAACAACTTTTTCTTGATAACGATTACGGAAGAACAGCTTATTGTACAGGTAGCAAAGCTGTGTTGAAGAGTTACGCATACACCAAGGCAAGTTCTTGCTTTATGACTTAGATAAAACACAGCCAAAGACTGTGAAGACATGGCTTTTGTTGTTACTAGGCCCAAATATCAAACAGGCTGTGGTTTAGGGTGATTTAACTCAGACCTACGGGAGATCGCCTTTGGAGAAAAGTATCCTCGAATAACCTCTGCATCCAGTAGGTTCTTTTCCTCCTTCGTATTGTCGCATTCTGTCAACAGCTACGCTCTTAAGAAGAACTACGAATGGATATCTCTGAAGTGCAACATGGTTTGTTTTGTAGTGGACCAGATGGCATCCAGTGACAGATATAGTCAAAGAATACATTCCCAGATGAGGCCACTTCTGTTCCTCTGACAGTACCTGAAGGACATATACTATCTATAGCTTCACTGAAATATCTGGAGATTCTCTAACAGTTACATGCAAAACTGCCTGCTTCTGTTCAATAAGAAAACGTGTTTGGTGGTGTTCTTTTTATTTGTTTGGTTGTTTGGTTGTTGTTGTCTTAAAAGGGAAGCGAATAAACAGATTCTTGTTCTTTTCACCGGCAGGAGCAACAGTAAAGTCACTTACGCCACCAAACAGTCTCAAAAAACCTGGATATATAATACTGCAATTAGGCTTCATTTGATGATTTGACTTTTTTTTTCTTTTTTTTTTTTTAAATCAGGTGGTATGTTTACATGCACACTATATTTAGTGACATCTGAGTGAGGTCCGTATGACAAAGGCTGTGTTCTCTTGCTTTGCCTTGCCTCTAACAAAAAATCAAAGTGCCGTCATCCCCAGTTACGGTTGGGATTCAGGGTCTCTAGAAGCCTGGCAATAAAACGTGTTGAGGTTTGAATACATTCCTTCCATTTGTGGCTGAATGCCTTCTAATCACTGAAAAGCCTCTAAATAGTCTCTACCAGAATTAAATAGGGTTTTGTTTAAAGTCTGAAATGGTTTATATTTTGGGAATCCTGTGTTATTTTAGGTCCATAGTTCTGATTCTGTTCCATATTCAGCAGCAATTTATTTCTTAAGGAAGGTCTAACTTAAGCTCTGGGTTTAAGAAAATAATCAGTCACAGTCTGTATGATTCTGCTGTCTGCTATTTCAGGTGGGCAGGCAGGGACTATGCTCAAACCTCAGAGGTTACATCCTTTTTACAGAGATTGCTTTCTAACCACTCTTTGAAAGCAGCATCTTATAAATCTCTGATGTTTCACTAGCTCACCCAGCTAAAAAGGAGGATTTTGTTTTTGCAAAAATGAAATTGTTCCAATTCTTATCCTACAATTAAAACCACATTTTATTCTATTCTCATACTTCCAGGAGGTCTTATTCTAGATAGTGCTAAATATGGGCTTGCAAACATAGCCTTTTCTCTCTTTCATGATAATAACAGTTTGCCACTCAAACTTCTGCCTACAGAAACATCCAGAAGCTACTTGAATGTTACTTGAAAGAAATAAACTGGTATGTTTTAAAAACAGTGGATTTAAATATTAACTTTAGCAATATAAGTCCAATAAGTAATTAATAAATTGATGTAAAGATTATATCATGAACAAAAATCAGGCACGATGATGCTTTGATACCTTTACACTCAAAACCACATTTCCAGTTTCACACATTACATGTCAATTACCAGATATCACAATGCTGTTAAGAACTGATAATTCGGAAGCTGTGGATTTAGTTCAAGAAGCAATGATAATTTGTTTTCTCACACAGGAAGAGAGAAAACTCATCTGAAATGTAGGCATATGCTTTGAAGTACAGAGGAAGAGCAAAAGATTCTCAGCATCTGCTAACAACTGTTGGGATGCTTGGGTTGGATCTTGGACATAATCTGCCAAATTGCATCAATCAAGTTAATTTATACTTCAAGATGTAATGAAATGTGACCAACACAATTAAACACAATAACATAATATAGCAGCAAAAATGCATTCTTGATGGTAGTGGGTAAAAAAACAGCAGTTTTGGTTTAACTCAGAAAATATTGCTTGATTTTTTAGAGTATTTTTAGGATACACCATGCTCTTTGCTGAAGGTTTTTGGCTGTTCTCATAGAAATTTAAAAGGGCACGATTAGGACATTTCTAGCTATTGCACTGCTGAGGACTTAATTTGCAATTAAATAAGGAAAAAGAAACTGATCATCTGCAACTTTCTGCGAAGAATGTGTTCTACCATCCCATTAGTACCGATTGCAACCCAGAGACTGTATAAGGTGCGCATAGTATTGCTCACATTTAAACTTATTTACACGTACGTAACCTGAGACAGTTTTGTTACAGATTATGATTGAACAATGACGACAGACTTCTTGACCAAGCTTTCACAAAATCTCCATTGCTTTTTTCTGCAGCCAAACCCTTAAGGAGCTTGTGACGGGACACTGAGCAATATAGTAATGATAACCGTGCTCACACCACCCGGGAAAGGCAATCACAGACAACCGCAGCCAGCACAACACAACTCTCATTGATTCAGCTGTAAAAAGATTAAATCTACAAGATTCACTTGAAAACAGACAAATCTTTTGTGTGACAGAAATGATCTGTCAGGATTTGATCACATCTTAACGTATCTCCGTATTTTGTTCAGTAAATACAGCTGATCTTTTGTTATTATGTACATGTGTATTTATGTGTAATCCTTAAAAAAGTTTATTTTGGACATGTGAACAGTGTTTCAGTTGTATAATAATTTCTTAATAGTCAGCTGTTTTTTTTGATCAATAAATAAGTGACTGATACAAAGAAAACCAACATTCCTACATCTTTTTTCTCATACCAGTGCACCACAAGCCCCAGATGCGATGAGTTATACGGAGGACCAAGCAGGCTGCTAGACTAACTCCCTGTTGTACACGCTGGTGGTAATCCCACCACACAAAGCGTAAGAGGTTGGTAAATCCATTTGTTTCTGAGTACTGGACTCCCATCAATCCTGTGCTTATCTTAGATTTAATCATTGGATTCGATTCACAATGCTGCTTATGGCAAAGATTCGCAAAAGCGCTTACAAGAAATACCCAGATCCGCTCCCGCTGGGTTTTGTTAGTATTTGTGCACTCCCCTCCTTTAAAATGCTGTGACTCCATGCCTCCAGGAAGAAGTGTATAATTTTATCTCGATACATGAACATTGCCTATCCAAATCCAAGATATACAAGAAAATGCACCTCCGTGGAAAACAACGCAACCTAGAGATCAATCCTGAAATTAGTTGTTGGAAGGTGGAGGGATCAAAAGCTTGTCAATCTCATAAGTGTTATTTTCTTTGAGTGGGAGTTAAGGGTCCTAGCTTATAGAGCTGTTTTTCAAATTTTATGCCAACTACAGCGTGTTCAAAATCCAGATTTAGATCCTCAGGCCTTGAAATTCCCGCAGGGTGAAATTCTTTACAAAAAGAATTGTTTTCTACAGAAAGGCAATCTCTTCCCGCAGGCTGGTAAAATTTAAATCTGTGATGGCATCTCTAACAACAATCCGAAAAAGCCCACAGGTGCTTTTTTAGCTAAATAAGCTGCTGTAACAACACAGTCTTCATGGCAATAAAAATGAAACAAACTAATTTGAGTTTCTAAGTGAAATATAAATAAATATATACAGAAAGAGAATTTCAGGCACCACTTCTCGAGCCATGAGAGGCTGCAAGGCTATGAAATTGTACAAAATTTGAAGTTTTCTCTTTCTTACCTTTAATTACAGCTTTTCAGCAATGTCCCAGAATCAGACAACATCCCATATCTCAAAGCAAAGAAATGTATACATCCTAAAAAAAAAAAAAAAAA
>VYXH01000014.1:25239-63899 GCA_013397275.1 Burhinus bistriatus | reverse complement strand
AAGAAAAAAAAAAAAAAAAAAAAAAAAAAAAGACAAACTGCCTGAATAAACCCACAAACTGCAATTTACAGTGACAATATTTGTCACTGAAGTTTTGTGGATTGTCCTTCACACTTAAAGGGGCAAGCCTACGTGTTGCCTTTGCCTTCAGTAGGAAGGTGATGAAGGTAAAAAAGATGAGCCAGAAGAGAAATGTGTCTACAAAAATAGCTTTCTCTTACAGAAAAATTGCAAATCTTTTTTTTTCTTATAATACATGCATATATCTGAACAAAATTTTACTTATTTGAAGTTTTTATGCTGAGTTCTTCATATTTGCACTAGATATATGAAACACGACTATGTCAAGTGATTACTTCTCCCTCAAATTAGCAGTCTGGAGATCAGGATTGGCTGAATAGGCTCAAAAAAAGAGAAACCCTGATATAGTCACATGCTAAGATAGTACTACTACATAGTACGTATCAATACATCCCCCATCTTTCTTGAGGGCATTTGGCCCCGATTTCCTCCTACCAGCATTTACATGGTTACTGACTTTTATTCTTCTATTCATTACCAGAAAAGAGACAGTGTAACATTTGGGAAAATGTGTAACCAAGAAAACCATCTCAATAAAATGTATTATTTATCTCACCCTAACACAAATCCTAGACAAGAACAAGGATAGGAACACACACAAATGAATGTGATAGAGTTATAATGATTTAATGAGCTACAGCTTATCAGTTGAGTTGTTATAAATTACTGCTTGCTTGATTTTCAGCTCCTTGCAGGTTAAGGTAAAACTTCATATGTAAAAGAAGATGCTTTAACTAAAATAGCTTGACTTAGTATTCAGTACGGCTACAGGTGAACACGCTGGCAGTTATGGGGGCTTAGCTAAAAGAAAGGTGTATTTTGTTAAGCCAAAGTAACCGAAGGCTGTACCTAAAAGAAACAGATTTTTATTTTTTTTCATAGCGGATTTCAGTGACACTATTCTAGCTTGCGCTGAAATGAATGAAAGAATTGGATGAAAGTGACTTATGAAATCTGGGGGGTTTTCCTTCTTTAATTTCTACCATTACATTTTCTTTGCTCTAATTTCTGCTACTCTGGCAGTGCTTTTCTTTTTTGACTTACTCTTAAAAGTTGACCTTAGTTGCTTCTCACACTGCAGGGACTACACGGCTGTGCATCAGTTTAATGTTCGTCAGTAAAAAGCTCTAAAGTTTAACAGTAATTAAATGGGTACTTGCAATTGATAAGCACTTGGCAGGGAATGCTGTTCTTTAACTCAGAGAAAAATCAAATTCTTGACCTGGGTTTGGAGCAGAAAAAGATGAAAAATAAAATGAGAAAAAGGTTTCTATCCGAGCAGCTGAGAAAAAAACCCAAACAACTAAATAGAGTAATTTTGAAAAATGCTGCTTAAACTTCTTTTTTCACCTGCAACTGTGGAGTCCTCCCTCGAACACAAGATAGTCCTTCCAAGAATTTGCATTCACACAGTATATCAGAGTTAAAGGGGAGATGAAGCATTAATTATATATATAAGAACAAGCATGCCAGAACAACTGTATCTTTAGAGGGGAAAAAAGGCTACATATGGTGCTGGATTTAATTACCCAGCAAAGTGGCAAACACCTATACCCTGCCTCTGATTTCATTCTGGCCTCCTTGCTTCTTCTTCTGACCCCCCTCTCAAGATAGCCCTGTCCTTGATGAGGGTTCTTGTCACGTGGTGAGGAATAATTACCAGACTGGACTAAGCAAACCAGACTTTGGTCATTTCTCTCCTTTCCCCTAGGTAAACTTCTTGTAGAGCACAAAGAAGTGACTTTGCTGATATGTCTTTAACTTCATTCGTACAACAGGAAAATATATGAATCGTTCTACCTTACACGAGTTTGACAAACCAGAGATCATGGGGTGCTCAATCAACACAGACTGCAGTACCTCTCCGATCTCACGAGCCCCGTAACATGCCCTTGTGAGAAAAAGGAAGGAACAAGAGTGTCATGCTTCATGCTGTATGCATGAAGTTTTCCTTTGATGATCCCTTTCCTCGACCCCCAGATCATGCTTTTTCAACGCAGATGAATCCTGTGATTAATTTACAAACAAACCGTGCCTGCCACGAGGTCTTGGCGCAGAACAGAAGCTCCAGCATTGTACAGCAGCCAGGGAGTGTCTACCCCAGGTTGCTCACCATGGCTGCAACCCTGCGTGATGAACCTTCCGGACTATATGATTTATCTTAGCACATCAATAGGGGGAAAATCATATCTACCCATCAACTGCCCTGTGGTATGTTATTACCTCACCATAGTTCCATGCTCAGAAATCTTTATCTAACAAAAAACACTGGCCAGTTTTCTTGATACGAGAGGGCAAGCTACTTCAAAAAGTATTTCAAATCCTTTCCCTATAAGCCTCAGCTATATAGGTAAATTCACCCAATTAGCTACAAGAGGAATCTGGAAGACATTCAAGATACCTTTTTTTGTATCATGATATTGGATAAATGACAAATGCCAGCCCCAGGCAACCACAGTACTTGTAAGAAGTACATTTTCCCAGTCTGCTTTCCAATTTTTTTTTTTTCCTAATTCTCTTTGGAAAGTTGAATAGATCTTTCATCTCTAGGGAGCAACTTTCTCTTGCTAAGCCATATGCTGAAGTCAGAGCGTATCTATTTTTCTGGTATCTTGGCTATGATGTTTTCAGTTTGATAGACTATAAAATAAAATTAAAGCGGACCACTTTAGAACATCCAACATGATTTTGCCCATAATGCAGATTTTAAAAGATCGTAAATTTTTATCTGATTGTTGTGTAAACTAAAATAATCTGTTTACTAAACTTTCTTTTGGAATTTATTTTTCTTCATAGTCAGATCAACATTTGCTATTGCATTTCAGTTCTCCACTACATTATATTCTTGCTGCTCCAGTTTAGTCACAATCATTAGTGGATAAACTCCATTACAGATGATTCTATAAGCGTCTCAGTGGTGAAGCTGAAAATCTAGGTCAATTTTTTCACTGAAAAGTGAATCAAATTTCTTTCTGATGATATTGGAAAGCGTGATAGGAAAAAACTCTACTGAATACCTTGGTAAACTTTGATAGACTCCTAAACCTTGATCAGCATTACTAACCAGTAGCATGAAATCACACACTTCTGCATGCAGCAGCTACTAATAAATGCTCATCCAGCTAATGCTTCATTACAAGTTGGAGCTTATCAACTCTAGGAACTACATGTCGCTCTCGTTGACTTCTGTGTACTTCCAAATTCTCTCATCTCTGTGACAGTGTGACCAGGCAGGAATGCGAGGACAGAATTTAGCCCCATGAGTCTATCTCATGGGGGAATTACATAAGCAAATGAAAATCACTGAAAACACAGATTAAAAGACTCCTAAATAAGGTGTTATAAATTCCCTGTTTTCCTGTGCAGTTTCAGCATTTTCCTTCTTTTACGCTTTTAGTCTGAATATCTTAACAAAAACCCCATTTTTATGAAGCCACTGTGTTTCTGGACATGAAATCACTACCTAGCGCTCATAGTGCTTTATGGAGAGCAGCAGAATAGGTTTTGGATTTCACTAATTTCACTTTTAATACTACTACCTTGCCAAGCAGCTTGGTGAGCGGTACAGGCCAGCACTGCTCTAGTCAGTTCCATCGGAGCAAATGGACACATACGAAATCTTTGCTGTTCCTCAAAATGAAGACAGGTTACGCAATCAGAATTATTGATGCATCTGATGCTGTCCAGCTTTTAGGATAATATTCTGGTCAAATAGGATGGTTTTCTCCTGTTTCTGCCCTCACTGATGGTGCGATGTTAGGCAAAGAGCGCATCATTGTACCTTGGCTTCTTCCTTCGTAAAATGGGTATAAGGCAACCTCCCTGCTATCCTTCGTGCCTTTCTTTGAGGTCTTCTGATGAAAGGTGCTAAAATAAGCACTATGTATTATTCATATATTAATTCACTCTGGCATATTGGTTTCAGGAAACTTCATTTAAGAGCACTGGGAAATCAACATCAAAGAAATGCAGAGTTACACACAGTGAATACACTCAGCAGTGGAGCAGACCAGGCTTGACACAGCTCTGAAAAGCAAATAAAAACTGAGTATAGAAACTCTGTAATCTCCTTATGACCAGAAAAAAAAAAAAGAACAAAAAAAGCGCCCTGTAATAACTTTTGCACAGTTTTTGGGGCAGTCTTGTACAGCTTAGGAGTGAATTAGACCCTGGTAATAGAATTTTGTAGGGCAGTTGAAAATATTTACAGAGATAATTTAATTAAGAAAGTGATAGTCCTAGACAAAACCTTAAGCTATTATGAGCCCCTGGGTTCCTTGGCTTTAAGCCTGATTTTTTTCAGGGGGAATTACTTAGAGAGTTTTGAGGTGTTGCTGTTCTCTTTAAGTCTTCAAAATATCTTGAGTGGGAAACCCAAAAACTCACTAGTCCAAAGTCCCACATCACTTCTGAGATTGTGGAGCAAACTACCAGAAAAAGAATTTTTTAAAAACTTTTCCTTATTTATTCAACAGGGATTTTCCATAGGAGCATTTATTTAACTGTTTTCAAAAACAAATTTTAAAAAAAGGCACTATATTTTGGATTTTTTTCCTCATTTCTCTCCGTTACTTTGAAAGACTGTTTTCATATATGCATATAAAATGAAACACGTTGAACTCTGGAGGTAAAAGTAGAATTTCACCAGGCAGCACCAAAGATGTTCCCAAAAAACTTTATAGCATAATTTCCTATAATGAGCCTTGAAGCTTAAACTCTTGATTCTGTAAACAAAGGCAGTATACGTGCACTGAGGGAAGACAATTCATAGTAGTTTTGTCAGCAAAATTGTTACAGTAAAGGCCTAAGCAACACTTCATCTACCTGTCACTTGTCTTGCAAGGGCAGATTACTTTTTCCTCAATCTTGGCACATCCAATTAAGGTAGACTTACAAGCCAGGCAGGTGTAAAGTGCAAGCCAGCACTTGTTCACATTAGCAATTATCAATGGAAAAAAATACATAAGTGCTGAGGCTTGGCACAACAGTTACCCCGGCAACCGTTAGCGCTCAGAGCCTCAGCAGAGACTAACATGACAGTTTGACATCTTTTCCCAGGAAAAAGATGATTGCATTCTCTCTTCCTCTCTCGTTTTTTTTTTCCCTTCCCCTCTTTTTGTGCTGTTTTTCCAAAGCTCTCCGCGGTGACCCTGCCTTGTTTAACTCTAGCCGCTCACCTGCTGGCGTGTGGGGCACCGAACCAAACCCTCCGCTTTGGTAGATGTTAGAGCATCCCGTGTGGAAACCAAGTGTGTTTACTGTTTACCTGACCAAGCCTGAAGAGCAGGAAGGAAGAAACTGCATTAGTGCTCTTGACCCAAGATAGCCAGAGACCTGCTGGCCAAGTTCACTCAATGTTGTCCTTTTTTATGTTGATACCCTGGAATATCCAGTAAGGCACACCATTCACCTGTGGCAACTTGCCTCAAGATACTGGCCCCTCTCGCTGATGCATGGATCTTTGCAAAGTTCTCTCCTTATTCACTAACTTCTCAAAAAGGAAGAGGAAGTCAACCAGAAGAAAAGTATATGTAATTTGTGCACAGGGAAAAAAATTCATCCTCAATTCCACCAGGGAACTCAGTCCAAGCAAGCTCTACAGAAAGGACAACTTCAGAACATAGCCAACTGCCCAGCCCTTGAGGACAGAAGAGCTAGCAGAAGGCTGAGCATCTCTTTGAACTAGGCTTTGTTCTGTGGAACGCTTGTAGACTGAAGGCTTGCTTGAACTTGTTGACTGTCTTAGCTGCCGATTCTGTTATTTTTATTTGGCACTTTTATGTCAAATAGATTTAAAGAGGGATACGCCGACATCAAAATTTTGTTAATAAGTGATTGTTTCAGTTAAAGTTTACCTGACTTTCCCTTTGCTGTTCCTCAGGAGCCATTTCCTTTTGTTGTTTTTTAATGTCTCTTTCCTAGTCAGTCTTTTGACATGTATTGTTTTTCTTCAGTCTTGCTTTCTCTTTAACTTACTTCACATCTTTCAATTTTAAAAAGTTAAATTAAATTCCTAAATATCTAGATTTCATTTAGTTTTATTTTCAGTGGTTTATTTTCTTCCTTCTCTCTCCCTCGATAAATGTCATTCCTGTCCTCCACCTCATCATATTCTCACTCGCTGTCATCTCCAAATGGAGAAGAGTGGAAGGACTGGCGATAGTTCTCTCCTTTTCTGGGTGGAGGAAGAAAACATTTGGGAAGCAGTGTATACAAGAAAAGGTTTCATGGTGAAATTGGGCCGATCGTCTTGGCTTTACTCTTAAATTCTAGACAAACTGAACACATACCCTGAAAGATATGCAGAAAATCAAAGGAAACATCTCCCAGTGTTTACAAAAAAATTCTGCATTTGCTTATTATTGCATGTGCTGCGCTCTTAGACCTCACAGATTTCAAAAGAGTAGGTTTTGGCTGTGGAATAACATTGACCTGAAAATTCAGGATGAGGAGCCAAATCTTTCTGCCTGTGTTCCTGTGATCTGTTCCCATGGGCAAACAGAATCTGTGGTGTAACTTTAATTCTGTCAGCAGGATGAAGGCGTAATAAATAAAAGTAATAAACATTTTACAACATTAAACAATCTTTCACGGCTAGTCAATTTGACAATTTTGACCAGCATTAAATTTACTGGAATGTTTCTAATCATAAACAAGAAACAAAGTCATACTTCCTCTGGTGCAGTTGCACTGATTAGGAGAGTGATCGAATACTACTTTCAAATTCTGGGACCAGCAGAAACTTGTTCCTTTCCCTGCTATTCTGTGGACTGCATTGCAATCTCTTCTACAACAACATAATTTAATTTAAAAATCATGATGCTATAAGTACTTGAGAAGCAGTTACAGCCATTCAGTCAGAGAAAGGTCATGTTAACATAAATATTGAAAAGAATTATAATTAGGCAAGAAAAACAGCAAAACACATTAAAGAGAAATGAGGCAATTTTTAAATGTTAACATCTCAATTCAGAAATGTTTACACTACATTTAATGGTTCCATTTTCAATGAGCATTCCAATAAAAAAAAATTACTGAGCAAAATTATGGAAGAGAATTACAACCAAAAATGACATTGTATACATTGTATCATCTTGAGAGAAAATGAATTGTCTGAACCTTGTTAAACACAACAGAATTCAAATAGTCCAAGCATGACTTACAGCAGAATAAAGCAAAGCACTCTCTTATTAAGAGGAAAATATTTAATCTTTTGATGATAGTTCATAATTTAAAGTCCTGAATATTTGAAGTACTTGCAAAATATTTAATCATTTCTATAAATTACTCAACCCATATAGGGTTGGATAAAAGTAAGAATGTGACAGCAATGTTAGCAATTTCACAGCCTGAAATACATTGTGGCTCAGTATTACTATGAGCAATACTCATAGTATTGCTTTCCACATAATCCTGCCTTGATGTCAAGAAACACACACTTAACGACACTTTTAAAACTCCCAAACACGCTAAGCTTATTGTTTCAAGGTGACTTCCAACTTGCAGTATGTGCCTTTCAAGTTTAATTTTGAGGGATGGTTTTATCTTAATTAACAATATTACAAGAAACCTTAAAGCATTTATCAAAATATTCCTGGGTTTACATATGCTCATTTGATTATTTTTTTTCTTTTCCTCCCTCTTATAGCCGTTACCATTTGAATATGTTAATTTTAAAAGAAATTTTAAAGTAAAAAGCTAAAATTTCCTGCCAGGAAAATTTGAATAATTTTCTAGTTGGGTTTGTAATCTACCTAGACATCACGACCAGAGCTAGAATGCCACGATAGTGCAGTAGTAGCATGATAGAGTCCCCAAAGAAAGGTCATTTTAATGCAGCTAACCAGGGATGAAAAAGTAAAAGGATAGAGAGAGGCACAGAGCAATAAAGAAGTGGGCTGATAACTTAACTTTTTTTTGCTTGTTTTATTCTCCGTGTATTTGCCACATTATAAAGCCACACAGTTGAACTTACACAGTTATCAGGTCAAGGAAATCATGCTTCTGGTTTTGTTTATTTTCGAGTCAAAGGGGAGGAGGGATTGGTATCACAGGAGTCAGATGTTAGGAAGAAGTGATTTAGAGATTATGAGAAAGGACAAATTTAACTAAGAATTCTTTCTTTAATTACAAGCTCCTACACCCTTCTTTAAAATGCAAATGAATCTATTTAAGGGAATTTACTGGCATGTGAGAACACCCTTATTTGCAGAGACCTGAGAACCTGAAATGTAAAGGAGAACAGCAGAAGAGATTTCAGAGAGCTTAGAGCTTTAAGTGTGCATAAAATATCTCGACAAAAATGTGTTCCTGTGGTTTTTGATCCCAGGGGCCAGGCCCTCTTGCCCTCAGTGTATCAGCCAACAACGTAATGTCAGCAGACGTCATTACGGGCACCACAACAGGAGCATGAGAAAGTGGGTTGCCATTGTCAACAGCAGGGCTGTGATTCTCCCAAGGAAAATCCTGGATATCAGAAAGTCCAGCTACCTGTAACACGTCTTTACCGCTTTTCACTCCAAGCTCTCACATAAGAATTTTATCCAAAAAAAGGATAGACAGAAGGCACACAAAATTATAATGAACTTATGCGAAGGAACAGCAGCAGAAGCAACAAAAGCCATATCAAAACTAGGGTTATATTTTTCTGCTCTTTGGTACAAATACAGCTACTTACCCAGCACTCATCACTGAGACTATTGTTGGGTCAATTTTCAGGATACCTAAAGGCAGAACTGCGGTGATTTCTGTAAATAAGCTATTAGTTTGCAAGCAAAAAGCTGATTTTTGGTTTTGACCAGGTTATGTCTCGTGACAGCATCTCTCTGCAAAAAGTTTAGCAAAAATGTACTTCTATGAAAGCAATTCAACCCCAAATTTCTCAGCATTACGGGTACTGTGAAATAGGGTATGGAAAGTCTGTCCCTGGGAGAAAATGAAAAAATAAAGCTTAGTAGAATATAGTGTCAAAAAAAGGGTGGAAAAAAATTATTCCTTGATAACCTACAGAAAGGATGTGAAAAAACCCTTCCTGGTCCACGTCCTGGTCTTTCCGTAAACCTCTCTGGGGGAGACGCCGCAGCCTCCCAAGCAACCTAGTCCTGTGTTTTGCTTTCCTGCTAGAAAGTTCTCCCAGAAGTTTCACCCAGACATCTCTGATGTAGTTGAAACCTCTGCTTCTTACTCTATTCAATGAGGACAAAGAGAATGTTTTGTTCCTTTTCCCTTTGAAGGTCTCTTCTGCATATTTGGAAATTATTATCCTGTCTTCCTTCAGTCTTCTCGTCTCTAGACTAAACAGTCTCAGCTCTTTCAGGGGTTACACTGATTTCATAATGTCTGGTTGCCATTTTTGGAATTTGAACAAACTCAACAGATGTATAATGATACTAGGTCGACCCAACGGGGTCTTTAAAATGTAAATACGCTTTACACACTAGCACTTGTTGATTCTTGCAGAGGAAATTCCTGTTGACAAATACTGATAAAAATAGCAAGGAACAAACTGTGTGAACTGACAGGACTAACACTGGCCAGTGGTTTACCGTATCAAATGAGTGAGTCAGAGCTACTTTTATTACTTATCACAGTTCAGCCCTTTGAGCGCTATCATTCCTTAGCTTAAAAACTTTTGATGACCAATACACATGCAATTTTCAAAAAAGGAACTGATCTAGATCTTCCTTTTGTGTGTTCATCTATTTCTGGCATAACAACCATTGGAGAAACTCTTGAAGAGAAGATTTTGTCAATGCCATATAACTGACTCCTGAGAACAGGGCTGGAGTGATGATACAGACCCTTGAAACCTTAGCTTTTACGCTTATTTTAAAATCAGGATTTGGTGTCTGCACAAGCCATTTGATATGGGGGAAGCAGCCTTTTCCAAGGGGATTGACTATGCACGCAACAACTTAAATCTGTGAAAATGAATCAACTGACTCAGCTGCCGATGACTGCAAAAATGGCCCAGATGCCGTTTACTGTCACCTTTTCAAGCAGGAGCTTGAAATTAGGAGAATTATAGCAAAACTGTCATTGAGGAGAGATCGACTGCCTGGAATTTGCAACGCAAACCTATTCTTATCCCTTATGCAGGAGAAAGATAAGTGGGGGAAAAAATAAATTAACAATCGTAAGAGTTCTCTCCCAGCTGCAGTTTCATCGTATTTATTATTGCTTTTTATTTTTATATATATATTTAAAAGCTTAAATGATTTGTTAGCTGTGCATCAAGCTAACCCATATAAATGCATGTTTTACTGCAGCTGCTACAACTTTTAATGTTGTTTATTACTATTCTCTTGGCATCTAGAAACTAGTGTGGTGCTTTAAGGCCCTGCTCTGCAAGTCTCTGTATGAGCAAGTGAGGCAAGAGCAGTTGCTGCCCCAGAGGTCTCACAGCGTAGGATTTTGGGAGGATGAAGCACGTGACCAGGCAGACGTCGAGAGGAACAGGTGGGGTGAGAAGGTGATGTAGAATCAATATGTTTACTTGAGGAAGCAAGCTTGGCAGCAGAGATAGGTGAGTCAGTGAAGAACAGAGTCCAGGGAGAGGTCTTTCTCCTCCTCTGCTGCTTTGTGTATTGTGTCACACCTGCTTGTTGTTTTGTGGCTTCAGATAAAGCCCTGTCTTGTGACTGGCTCTTCCCGGGCTCCTCACTACATCTGCATGGAGCCAGCGACGGAATGAGGGCAAATTACTTCCAATAGAGACGAGCTCTGGGTTTACCTAGCACCACTGGGGAGTCTTTTGCACAGCCAGAGGAAAACATTGATACAAATAGCTTAGATTAAAGTTACCAGCATCTGTCTTGTGCTGCGAGCATCTATTCCCTAAATGAAAAAATATAACATCAACAAAGGACTACAAAACCTCCACAGCCTTAAAAGATGAAAGAAAAAAAAAGAAAGGAAAAAAAAAAAGAAGAAAGAGACCTCTAGCTGGTTAACAAAAGCAGGTTGGAAAAGCAAGCACTCTAGCTGAAACACGTCATAGAAAATACCTGTCTTCTGCTCCGTATTTTTCACATTGTGCAAGTTCTAGCCTGGATTCCTCCTTCAAGCTTATCATGACAGAAGAAGAGAGGATTTATTAGCTGTTCTTGACCTTTTTGAGTCTTTGTAGGTTAAAGGTAGCATCCTGGTTTCCAACAAGTTTCACAGAAATATGCATTCCCTGTTTTATAATTTCTGATGTAAAATCTAGCCCCACGGCAGATCTGTTGATTGCTCTTCAATGTTTTATTCAAAAGGATTTTGTATATGCCTGTTCATATTCTAAGATCACCTCCTATGTCAATAAGCCATCCCAGGGTGTGAGATCAGCTGAAGTGGTTTCAGAAGTAGCTGATGGACAGAAGAACATAATGAGTGCTGGTACGTTGTGTTCTCAATGGATGGGCTCCCTGCTATGCAATTTAATCCACTTTGTCACCCCTCTCACCTCTCCCTAGCACCCAGAAAAGGTTCTGATTCAACAAAATAACACAGCATTTACTGAAGGGCCACTTAATTACACCCATTTTATGCTAACTTTTAGGATCCATTATTAAGGTCATCTGTTCAATGAGAGAGAAGTCAACACAAAACCACAGGCCAGTGAGATCTAGCAATTAAACATTAAAAATATAATCTGTGGTCTTGAAGGCTAGTATAAGCTCTTGGTTGAATAGCACAAACTATGGATTGAATTAGTATGTTTTGGGTTTGGTTTTTTTCTCCTCAGGAAAGGTTTGACCAACATACTCTGTCAAAAGATAGTGTGCTGTAAAGCACTGGTTGGGGTTTTCCGTCCTGCTGAACATGTTACCTCTAGAAGCCAAAAGTACAGGGTCTGCTAAGATTCTCAGTTGTTGTCATATAGGTGCTTATTATGTTGAAATATGCACATTTGTAAGTTTATAGGGCTGAGGTAGTTAAAAAGGTACACTGCAAATTACTATACACTGCATATTACACCTCAAGTTACACCAGGGCAGGTTTAAATTGGATATTAGGAAAAATTTCTTCACCGAAAGGGTTATCAAACATTGGAACAGGCTGCCCAGGGAAGTGGTGGAATCTCCACCCCTGGACGTATTTAGAAGACGGGCAGATGTGGTGCTGAGGGACATGGTTTAGTGGTGGGTTTGGCAGTGTTAGGTAGATGGTTGGATTCAATGATCTTAAAGGTCTCTTCCAACCTAGGGGATTCTATGATTACAGGATTTTATTTTGCTTAAATCAAAATGGGCCAATGTTACTCTGGAAACTAGAGGTGTATTTCAGATACCCAAAGTTAGGTATGCAGCATTTATATGTAGACAAAGTGTCTAACGCATATTCTCTGGAGATGGAGGCAATACACTCTGTGTTGGTATTCATCTCCTAAAGTCCAGTCCAAACCATGTCAGCAAGATAATACTCTGGCTATCTCGACCCTCAATTTTGTTGCTGTAACTTCATCACCTAGTGCCATTTGAGATCTTCTGGGCTACCCCACCTGATCTCAAGTAGCTGCTCCAGAAAGGTGGCCATCTCCCATATACCCTGTGACAGGCAGATGATTTCAATATCATAAATCATGTTGAGACTTGCACTTAGACACCTGAATTGTGTCTTGTTAAATGTATTGAATTTGTCTGCATTGACTGAAATGATAACTATCTAGCGTACAGGTAGATCCTTGTTTATACTATAGATACATAACGGACGCCTGAAAGTAGTTGGTTGAAACTGAAGCAATACTAGGTGATAAGCAGAAACTGCTTTAGTTTATCATTGGAAAAGAGCTTCAACTTGAGTGAAATGGACAGTGGTTTACCAGATGAACAGTTGAAGAACAACTGAAACTAAGTGATAATACAGAAATTAAAAATATGTCAACGCAATGTAAAAGGCAGATAGACTTGGATGATACCTGTGAACGACTTTATCACAGCACCAGTGTTAAACTGAAGTACTTAAAATTAAACCAGAATCTTAAACTATTATGACCACTCCAGAGACAAAAAATCATCCAAACCCAAATGAAAATAATGCTATTGTGCATGAAACAGAAATTACTGGATGCTGCCTAGACAAATAGTTACTTGGCCTGACCCTGCTGTGTCCTTGAAAATAACTGTCTTTACGGCCAAGTGCAAGGTCCTACACGTGGGTCGAGGCAATCTCATGCACAAATACAGGCTGGGCAGAAAATGGATTGAGAGCAGCCCTGAGGAGAAGGACTTGGGGGTGTTGGTGGATGAGAAGATCGACATGAGCTGGCAATGTGTGCTGGCAGCCCAGAAAGGCCCAGCAGGGCAAGGGAGGTGATTCTGCCCCTTTACTCCGCTCTCGTGAGACACCACCTGGAATACTGCATCCAGATCTGGAGCCCTCAGCATAAGAAGGACATGGACCTGTTGGAGCGGGTCCAGAGGAGGCCACAAAGATGATCAGAAGGTTAGAGCACCTCTGCTATGAGGACAGGCTGAGAGAGTTGGGGTTGTTCAGCCTGGAGAAGGCTCTGGGGAGACCTTATGACAGCCTTCCAGTATCTGAAAGGGGCCTACAGGAAAGCTGGGGAGGGACTTTTTACAAGGGCATGTAGTGATAGGACGAGGGATAATGGCTTCAAACTGGAAGAGGGGAGATTTAGATTACATATTAGGAAGAAATTCTTTACTGTGAGGGTGGTGAGACACTGGAACAGGTTGCCCAGGGAAGCTGTGGCTGCCCCATCCCTGGAGGTGTTCAAGGCCAGGTTGGATGGGGTTTTGAGCAACCTGGTCTAGTGGGAGGTGTCCCTGCCCATGGCAGGGGGTTGGAACTAGATGGTCTTTAAGGTCCCTTCCAACCTAAACTATTCTATGATTCTGTGATTCTATGATGACAAAAACACTGTTTGGGATGAAGACAGTCTTAAAATCCTTGAATGCTCAACTGGTCAAAAGCCTTGCCACAGATGCATGTCTAAATTTGTCTAGAAATGCAACTTTTTAGAGCAATTACACCTCTCCCAGGATTTTTGTCTTTTCAGCATATGGCTGAATTATCCTGGACAAGAGAGAGATTGTCAACAACTCGCTTAGGCAGGGTGCCTGGTATTTGGAGTGTCACAAAGTGAATCTCACCCTAAACTGGAGGCTCAGATTTAGTTTTCTCCTGCTACTGAGAGCATCTAACTTAGGGCTGGATCCCCATTTCAGTGGATAACAAGTGTGCTAGCATCTTTCAAGATTTCGGTGTCTGCTGCTTTGTGCGTGTGTGTCCAGCATCGCTAAGCTATTAGATAAGACTGAGTCTATCTCGCAGTGGTATTGTAATGGATAAATATAAAGACATGGTTAAATACATAAAGATTAAGGTAATGGAGACTACCTTGGCATATTAGCCAAATGGTGTCATGAATTAGTATGAAAATCAATGTAAACATAAAAATAGAGCGTGTTTTAAACTGGAATATTATTTGACTTCTGCTGGCTGTGGTCAAAGACAGAGATAAGCTATAACTCTTTATTCTCATCATCTTGGTCTTTTTTGTATGCTCTATTCTCATTACTGTAAAATCTCAGCAACAATTTTGGATTTACTGTTCACTTAAACTCCTCCACGTAGCTAATCAGTTGAAACTGCCGTCATTTTTACTACTTCTTTCTTGCCTTAATTCTGGGTCATCTGTTATTTTTGAAGCATCTGAGGGAGACTGGAAGGGAAGGAATATTGCATCCTCTAAGTCCAGGCCTACAGCCGTACTTAGAGATCTGTATTATCTTGTAACTTTAATGGAGGAGTTTCATTATCTACCTTTTTTACTCCTCCATATCCTTAGAAAGCCATTCAAATGTTTGCCAAAGGGCTTTCCTATTTTCTTTGCTACTTAAAATTACAGACTCTAATACATTTGAGACCCAGTACTTCAACAGTTTTTAAGCGTTCTAATTACCTTGTTAGCTGATCTTGGGCAATAGATCTTTTTAACATCTTCATTTCCATCCAAAATAATTCTGCCTTTCTCCCAGATGTGTTACCATAACTTGTCCCTCCTTTGTGAATACTGATAAATAGTGGAGGCCCTCAGTGACATCAAGCTAAATTTTATTTGTGTCTTTCAGAGGTAGGGCAGAACAGGATTTTGCAGTATTTAACTGATAAGAGATGACATCTCATAGAGATGCCATTCTTCTGCTTTCCATCTGGAAAGTCTGGGAATATATATAGTATTCTAGTATGTATTTGTATTTATTCACCTGGGTAGACTGCGTTGGACAAAGACATAAATGAGGCTCGCAAAGACAGAAATCCATATTCTCTCCTGTATCATTATTATATGTTTGGAAATCAGTCAACACAGACAACGCAGAAGCTGGCACACAAGACTGTAAATTTTTTGACCATCCCATGACACCCCGTTCACTGAGACTATACACATGCCAAAGATGCTAAATTCTCTCTTTTAGATGATTAGTGGTGCAAATTTAAAGCACATTGTCATAAATCACCATCGCTCATGTATTTTCTGGAATGATTTTTCTGGGAATAGCTTCAACAAAAAGACAGCAACCCTGCATATAGCTAAAAAGCACACAAAAAGAAAAGAAAAAGAGGAAACAAACACCACAACAATAAAAAAAAAACCCTAACCCCAATGCATTTGCCAACTTAATTATCCCAAAAATATTCTGTTTAACTTTGTCTTGGAAAATGCTGGACTTGAGCTTGATAGACCCAGCTCAATTCCCAGCCCTTCCCTTGTCATCATGTGTGACCAGGTTATGGGAATTTCTCACTCTTCTGCAGTGGGATCTCCTCACTCTTCTGTTGTGGGAAGCTCTTTTCTTAAAGGAACGTCCTGCAGGGAGACAAAGGCAGGGCTGTGATGCACCATAAGAATCGGAGCCACAGCTAATTGAGGTAGACAAACACACAATTCCATGGTCATTTTCTTTTTCTTTTCTTCCAACCAGCAGGACATTCCAAACTTTCAGAAGTTTTAAATTTAACAACTTTCATACTGTATTTTCAAGACTTGTCTCTGTGAATGGCAGAGCTCACAAAGCTCGATTTCTTGGGAATTTCATCTTGTGGTAGGTCTGTTTTCCAACAAAATTGTTGTGCTGCTGCTGTGTGAGCTTGCCATGCTGTCCCCCAGGGAACCCTCATGGAAGAGAGGTTTGCCTAGTGGGAAAAATCTTCATTTGAGGCTCATGACTTATTAGACACCAGCAAATTCACTCTGGGACCAGTGAGGTGCGTGCTCTCTGCTGTCTGCTGGAGTGTCGATTGAGGCTCATGGTCTTGCTGTGATTAGAGCATTCTTGACGCCTTCCCTGTGTGAGTCCTCTGGTCCCTAAAAAGGGTTGCAGTACTTGTCTGAGGACATGAGTGGCAAGGTTCATAGTCTTTTTTGTTAGTTCAGCTGATACTGGTAGAAAGACCAAAAAGCGAGTTTTCAAATTGCATGCACACTTTTTAGATCCGATACAGGGGAAGCTAACTTCAAAATAAGTACAGGTAAAGATAATTAAAGATTAAGCACAGTCATTGTAATCTGTTAAATACTCTGAGGAAAAAAAGTGAGTCCTGCCTGTGGAAAGCAATGAGAGCAGGAAGGAAAGAGATGATGCCAACTACTAATAAAAATCAATAAAATCAGGTATCATATGGGAAAGGATAAGTGGATGATGACTTTTGATTATTTCCTCCAACGGAGGAACAAGAGTGGGGCCAATGACATGAAGAGACATCAGATTTAAAAGCAAATAGAAAGAAATACTTATTCATATAGCATACGGTTACAATTTAAAGCTCCGTTATGGCAGGGCAAAAAGCCTAACTGTGCTAAGACACAGACCAGAGAAATTCATGTGGCTCTCGGAGATCAGAGTTTGGACACAATCTCTTGCTTTGGAAGTTTCTAGATGCTGGCAACCAGAAACTGGGAAGGTAATAATCCCTCTATACATGCCTTGTTTCTCACAGTCATCTTTAGGTGACTGTTAACCGCCAACTTCCAAGACGGGATTTTGGCTTAGTGAGCCCCATGGTTTGCCACGTGTTGATGGCTCTCATGTTCTTCAGTTAGCTGTTTCAGCTAACAAAACAGTGAGAGCATTGATGATTTCCAGCTCCAAAGTGCTCTTTGTGAGTGTTAAATGGTATAATTTAATGTGCTCTCTCATTTTGGTGGGGCCATGCAGCAGTACTGGCGAGCTCTCTCACAGCTGGGGAGAACTTGAATACCTAGAAAAGTCAATTGGTGCAGTTATTCATTTTGCTTTCATCTTCTTGGGCTTCTAACGCCTACTTCAGTCAGTTTGGTTAAATGTGCGCTTGATATATCTTAAGTTAGACTGAGGACATGCATGACCCCTTCAAAGAGAAATTCTCCCTAGGTGGCCTGCCGTGTTGCAAAATGCAATTAGCTGAACAGCACCCTGTGAAATCGGTATATCCCCAACAGTAGAGGCACATCAGCAGCTGAGCAAAGGAGAAAGCCTGTCTCTTCCCAAGGGACAGGCAAGGTGGGAAAACAACAGAAAGACGAGGATACACCACTAGTGACAAGGGAGGGGCGGGCGGGGAGAAAAGACTTTAGTGATAGTAATGAAAAAGGGCTGAAGTGATTTGCCATCAGACTACGTGCACAGCTGCAGTGAGGTAGCCTGGCACCCGTCTTTCTGCCTCCCTCTTGTCCTCCCACCCACCAAGGTCACCCTGTCACTGGCGGGCAGCCGCAGGTAGCACGGCTGAAGCTCGTCTCTAATTTTTTGGTCCTTGTCGCTATAACTCTAATGACACATGTTCCCCTCCTTCAAGTCTTTCTGTTACCTCAGCGAATGCTCTTCCTAAATGAAGTTTACAAATATATTTATCTACCAGGTAGGCACAATTTTTTTTATTTTTTTTTTATTTTTTTTTTTTTTACTGAGTCTGCACTCTGACTCAAATTTTCTAATAGGAGAACTCATGAGAAAGTTGTCTGAACTTCTCTTAATTTTTCAATCTGGAAATTTTGAGTAATGCTTTCCAAGGTACTCTTTGGTAATGCAGCAGTGAATAATGAGAATTTATTTCCCTTTTCAAAAGTAATTAATAAACAAAGAGAAGATAGTGCTTTCCTACTAAATCAATAGATTCATAGAACGTTCTCTTCCTGGCAGCTATAAAAGAAATGTGACTTAATGCAATGCTAATTCTCAGAAAATAAAAAGAAACTGTATTATAGTCAATTTAACTGATCTTACATGTACAATAGAGAACTGGGAGCAATTCTTGGACTCTCCAGAGGAAAACAATGGGTGTTGTGGTAATGCAGAGGGGTCTTTGCTTTTTAGAGAATATTTTAAGAATTATATCAGTGTACATGAGATATGCTTACTAACTGTGTAATCAATTGGCCTTAACGGTCAACTGAGAAAAAGCAATCTTATACTTTCTGTGGTTCACTTGACGGAAGCAGGAGTTGAGGCAAGGATAAACAGTCAAGCAATATATTTTTGGAGAACTGGAGACTCTTCGGAGTGTTTGCTGTGATTCCAGGTGAAGTGCATGGCAGAGGCTGTGCAGCAGAGGAGTTAGGGTATGGGAAGCACGAGGATGAAGACAGTTCAGGAAGAAAGGAGGTAACAGAATCAGATTTTAGATATTCAGTGACCAGAGTTTGATGTTAAAGCGCACTGGAAAGAGGCTTTGAAAAGAGAAAAAATGTGTTTGCCTGGAAAATCTGCTGCCATAGAGCTGAGAGGTGTTAAAGGGCAAGAGGGAGAGAATACAGTATCGCTGGTCAAAATTGGAATCTTGAAGCAATAACAGGAGGCAATCGTGTTCTGTAAACAGTTAGGGACAGAAGTAAAGATAGGCTAAAAACAATTTACAAGCCATATGAACTAGAAAATAGGAACACAAAGTGGAGCAAGAAGTAAAAGGAAATGAATAATTGCATCCAGAATAAAGAAAAATATTAAATAATAAAAAAACAGCAACAAAAGTGTGTTGAGATATTTGGATTACAACTTTTTTTTTTCCTCTTGAAATCCACTGTATACAGTGAGAATAGTTCACATGCTCAGGTAATCAAAAATATTCCTGAGCAGAGTAACTAGGAGCTTAGTCTAAATTAACCATCAAAACTTGCCAAAGGGACAGAGACCATGCAGACAGGTCCAGAAAATGTTGTAATCAGTATACGGCTGTGCTACAAAGGCTGGCACACTGTTACGATGCAGAGGGAGGAAGAATCATATTCTCTTTTGATGTAAGTGTAAAGGGGAAAAGCAAAGCAAGAACTCTGCAATTTGGATTTTTGGTTTTGGAAGACTAAATGTTTCAAAACCTTCTTGAATCCCAATGTAGGAACAGTGACAATAAAAATCAGATATCAGGTGAGTAGAAATGTTTCATTAAAAAAAAAACCAAGGTACAATGTTACACTGATTTCAACCTATTTCCATTGTATATTACAGTATAAAGTAAAACTGGAGAACCGAAAAAAAAATAACCAACATATTTTGCAGTGGATAAATCTAAGCACTCCAATACCATAAACTGAAACCTTTTTTACTCACCAGTGTTGCATGTACTCCCTCTGTGCACTGCCCTTGCCCTCAACCCTAACCTCCCAGTGCTTATTTCAGAGCAAAACATCAATGGCAACAGGATTGCTTCTTGAACAGCCCAAAGCAGCTCCCTGCTCTCTTCTCAAGGTCTCCAACCCCACCCGGAGGCATCCAACCTTCTCTAGTCATGCCATCAGGAACTCACACCACTAATCAAAGCTTTTTGATTCTGTTCCAGTTCCCAGATGTCTGGATCCCTTTGAGCCTTAGCCTCAAATAGCTTCACGTTTCTCTTTACCTTCCTGTAAAATGGGTATTTCGTTAACCTACACGAAAAATGTCTGTGAAGGGAGAATACTGTTATTCTTGTGCAGTTCTCTCAGATTAGTTGTATTGCAGGGGTAAAACATGATATATACGTGCACATGCACACGTGCGTGTTGGACTAGATGTACATATACACTGTACTCATTGTGTACCATCATAAAATTCCAGAAGTAGAGACATGGAAAGACATGCATTTGATGGGCGGACCACTCGGTGGGCAAGGAATTGGCTGGATGGCCGCACTCAAAGACTTGCCGTCAATGGGTCATTGTCCCAGTTGTGTGCAGTGGCAAGTGGTGTTCCTCAGGGGTTGGTACCGGGACTGGTAATATTTAACATCTTTGTTGGCGACATGAATGTAAGGACTGAGTGTACCCTCAGCAAGTTTGCCAACGACACCAAGCTGTAGACATGCTGGAGGGAAGGGATGCCATCCAGAGGGACCTGGACAGGCTTGAGAGGTGGGCCCGTGCCAACTTCATGAAGTTCAACAAGGCCAAGTGCAAGGTCCTGCACGTGGGTCGGGGAAATCCCAAGTACAAATACAGGCTGGGCAGAAGATGGATCAAGAGCAGCCCTGAGGAGAAGGACTTGGGGGTGTCGGCGGATGAGAAGCTCAACATGAGCCAGCAAGGTGAACTTACAGCCCAGAAAACCAACCGTATCCTGGGCTGCATCAAAAGAAGCGTGGTCAGCAGGGCGAGGGAGGTGATTCTGCCCCTCTTCTCCACTATGGTGAGACCCCACCTGCAGTACTGCATCCAGCTCTGGAACCCCTGACATAAGAATGACATGGAGCTGTTGGAGTGGGTCCAGAGGAGGCCACGAAGATGATCAGAGGGTTAGAGTACCTCTGCTATGAGGACAGGCTGAGAGAGTTGGGGTTGTTCAGCCTGGAGAAGAGAAGGCTCCGGGGAGACCTTGTAGCAGCCTTCCAGTACGTAAAGGGGACCTGCAAGAAGGCTGGAGAGGGACTTTTTACAAGGGCGCGTAGTGATAGGACAAGGAGTAATGGCTTCGAACTGGAAGAGGGGAGATTTAGATTAAATATTAGGAAGAAATTCTTTACTGTGAGGGTGGTGAGGCACTGGAACAGGTTGCACAGGGAAGTTGTGAAAGCCCCATCCCTGGAGGTGTTCAAGACCTGGTTGAATGGGGCTTTGAGGAACCAGGTCTAGTGTGAGATGTCCTTGCCCACAGCATGAGGGTTGGAACTAGCTGATCTTTCAGGGTCCTTCCAACCTAAACTATTCTATGATTCTATGAAGTAATGGCTAAATGACAAGAGAGAGGGAATATCACTAAAATGATCCTCTTTGCAGATGCACAACCATGCTAATAAATAACTACACAAATCAGTGTTGGCTCTTGGATGTGATTGTCTGGATGTCAGATCTGATTTCCACATTAGAAAATAATGTTTAAATGGGATGTGGAGTAATGTGGGTGAAGACCAAGGAACCAAGATTATTTTATTGACTGCCCTAACAAAAAGCAGCAATAATTATGAAGTTTTCTATTAAAAAAACCATAAGTCATAGAAAATTAAAAAGAAAAAAGACAGCGAGAAAAAGTATGTAAAATTAAACTTGCTTTAGCCAATTGACCAGGAAAAAGGTTTGAGAATTATTGCAAAAAAATCTCTAAAGTCTCAGCTCACTGACAACTGCAGTGGAAAAGGCAAACCGTGCAGGTTATATTTAGGGACCACAACAGATATCAGAGAAGATGGAAGTTCTACTACAATAATAACTCAGCACCAGTTTCCTGATAATCCCAAGCTTTATCCATAATCAGTTACTTCTACATATACCAAAAGATGAGGAGCATTTCTAAAAGGAGACAGTGTAGAGCAGGCACAATTTCAGTCAAAATACTACCTTTTAGAGAACACAAATTACAGTGAAATATGTACAAGCACTGTCCCCATCCTGTTCCGGCTGAGGGAACTATGGAGAGATTTATCTGTAAAACGCTGATGAAGGAGATTGATAAGCATGCACTTGGGAGGAAAATATGCAAATTAAATCACCAGATAGCTGCAATCAAACCAGCCGGGGCTGTGCCGCTATGGGTGCCGCTCTCAGCCTGGTGCAGTTCATTGCGTGTCCCCAGACTGCTGGACCGACAGCACTGGAACCAGGCTGGGGACAGACGTGAGGGGGGCAGCAGAAACTGGTGCCAATTTTTCCCCAGAAAGGCAGCAGAAGGAAATAACTTGATAAAAACAAGAAAGCAACCTGCAGATAAAGACGGTGACTGCAGAAGTTCACCATATCTGCTTTCTATCTGCTCTTTATGTCACCACGTCATTTGCTTAAGTTTGCTCAGGTCCCCACTTGAATGAAGATCTCCCTGGTTACGAAGTCAGAGGTGAAAGGATAAATCAAGATATCAGACTAGACTACACTGTGAACTTGAGCTGGTCAACAGAGGTGGGGGGATACAGTAGTGTGTGTATGTGTGTGTGTATCTGGAGGAAAAAATACTCAAATGCCATTTTTTAAAAATAAAAACAAGAAAAAAACTTAAGGTACACACTTGGCATTTAGCAACGAGCCCTAAAAATGGGAGAACAGGAAATTTTAAATATCAAAACATTAGAAGCAAATTCACACTGATAAGGAGAGGTGATCAGCCGGATGCTAAGCAGTACTGATCTAAATTGTGGAGTGTGGAACAGATTTTGTTTTATTCTTTTGGCAGTATGCTCCCTTTTTTCGATTTTAATGGGGATCTTTATATGTTCGTGCTTAAAATTACTCAGCAATTCTTTTTTTCTTCCCTCCTGCATAAAATTCTACTGACTTTACAAATGTAGTTAGAAAATTTAATTTTGTTCACTCTCAGCTCTCAGAGTAACAGTAATTAGAGATAATTAGGAATGATACAGTTAGGACAACTACTTCTTTGGGTATTTTTATTTGTCCCTTACAACAGGCTACTATTCTTCAAAGTTTCAGGACATTGTGGCAATAATGAAAAGTATTAGTTCATTTGTAGACTAGAATCATAGAATCACCGAATCACCTAAGTTGGAAGAGACCTTTAAGATCACCGAGTCCAACCATCAACCTAACACTACCAAGTCCACCACTAAACCATGTCCCTCACCTCGATGTCTACATGTCTTTTAAATACCTCCAGGGATGGCAACTCCACCACTTCCCTGGGCAGCCTGTTCCAATGCTTGATGACCCTTTTGGTGAAGAAATTTTTCCTAATATCCAATCTAAGCCTCCCCTGGCACAACTTGAAACCATTTCCTCTTGTCTTATCGCTTGTTACTTGGGGGAAGAGACTGACACCCACCTCTCTACAGCCTCCTCTCAGGTAGTTGTAGAGAGTGAGAAGGTCTCCCCTCAGCCTCCTTTTCTCCAGGCTAAACAACCCCAGTTCCCTCAGCTACTCCTCAGAAGACTTGTTCTCTGGACCCCTCACCAGCTTCATTGCCCTTCTCTGGACACGCTCCAGCACCTCAAGGTCTTTCTTGTAATGAGGGGCCCAAAACTGACCACAGTATTTGAGGTGGGGCCCCACCAGTGCCGAGTACAGGGGAACAATCACTTCCCTAGTCCTGCTGGCCACACTATTCCTGATCCAAGCCAGGATGCTGTTGGCCTTCTTGGCCACCTGGACACACTGTTGGCTCATATTCAGCTGGATGTGGACCAACACCCCCCAGGTCCTTTTCTGCCAGGCAGTTTTCCAGCCGCTCTTCCCCAAGCCTGTAGCACTGCCTGGGGTTGTTGTGACCCAAGTGCAGGACCCAGCAGTTGACCCTCTTGAACTGTCAACCCAAATCCCACTATCAACTAGATGGGGAGAATCCTCCCACTTGCCAGCTCACTCGTATCACGTTACTTACAGGATCCTCTGCCCACCACTTCAAAGCAGCCATCCACCAAGGAATTTTACAGTGCAAATCAACAGCATCCAGCACTGCAGGGCAGGATGTAGAGGCTATCATCTATAGCATTTCATAAGGAATTTAGGAAGAAATGTTAGTTTTTGATTGTTTAAAAAATGTCTGTGCTATGATTACATCTATTTTTTGGACTGATATCATTTGAGAAGGGTGAGATCAACCTTACCATTTCCCACAGAAAAATGTGTTCTTCTTCCTGTAGCTAATGCAAGCTCCATTTTCATTTTATCTCCTACGCTTTGTAGAAAACGATCCACAACCCTGCAGAACCGAAATGGCTCAGTCACTACGGCACAACGAGTAGGAACCTAAGCGTAAATGATCAGAAATACTGCTCTTTGTGCAGCCTCCATGCGCTGCTTGTGGAGCTGCTGACTGTCGGGATGGCGCTTGTTGAGAAGGTATTTTTCTTGTGCTATTTCAAATACTGCATTCATTTTGTGATCTGAAGTGGGTAATGTCTATTTGATGTAACCTGCTCTCTCTTACGTGGTCTGGTGCAGGAGAAACCATTGTTGCAACAGTTTGACCCACAGATCTCAAAATAATATACAGTTATCGATGATTCTGTGGCATACCCAAATAAAATAGATTTATACTTCGATGTTGTTAGAAATGGGGCGTGCAGAACTCAGACACGTTATGCTTAGAGCAACGTTTTCCTGCCTAATTAAAAGGAAACAGAGGAAAAACGCAGCAAAGATTATTGACATGCAATAATAGCTTGCCAGCTTAAGGGAAAAGATTTCTTTCAAAGTCTGAGCTTCATTTCTTAGGCACAAAGTCCAGACCAACTTAAGGCTGTGCTTAGCTATATCTTACTAATTCAGATACTTCAGTCCTGTAGTGAACAAGATGTAATGTTGCCTTAATTAAGTGCCTTGTCCTCCTCCCAAATAATGTTAGTTCTTAGTTACCCTGGAAAAAAAAGAAAAAAAAAAAAACACCACAAACCCAACCCTCAAACTACATTCATTTTCTTTATGCCTCCCCATTTCATTTACAGTGTCATTTGTCTCGGTGATGATGCAGCAAAAATAAAGCCTCGCTTGGCTCGTTTGCATTGCGCCTCGCTGCGCCGCTCCAACCCTCCCCGCTTTCCCCCCGATTTACAGCATCTCGGCTCATCCCACCGCATCAATCACCGCATCTCTCATCGCTGAGGGAAGAGCAAGGAGGAAGAGGCGAAAGAGGAGGTGGGGGAGAAGGGAACCCGGCGCACAAATTGCCACGTAAAGAACGGCTGGCGTTAGATTTCTGTCTGCAGAGACGGGGAGATAAAATCTGGCATGTGAGACGTCTGAGCTGCGAATGACTGTTGTAACTTCATTAAACTGCGATTACCGGATTCAGGGGGGAAATGATTCCTCCTTAAAGGGAACATATAATCACTAACACAGTTTTTTCCCTAAAGGGAAACCTGTATGACAAATAGCTTGCGAAATAAGTGTGGTATTTCTGTGGTAATTCTATGTTGTCCTCAACAGTCCAAAGGCAAATGCAGGTAACTATAAGGTAGATGAAATACAAGCCTGACATTTCAGCGTGTTATCGGCTACGTGCGGGATATGCAGAACATCCCCGGAATACAGACGGTCCCAGCTCCTGCGGGTTTGCAAACTACCAGTTCTCATCCCCGCGTGGAAGTACAGAAGGAACGTTGCTCTCGAGCTATGCCTTACGTTTTAAGACAGCTTTCCTCTCCCGCTGTGGTATTGCCATTTCCGATGGAAGGCATTTTGTGCTAAAACATCGATTTTTCAGTTTCTGTTCTCTGCCAATCACTTTTCCCTCCCAACAGTTAACATCTGTTTTCTTTCTGCATTGCTTTTTTAAAAAACTAATCATGGGTTTGGACAATATTCCCAGTGCAGATATCCTTTCCCATCTGAAACATAGTGGAAATGCAACTCTGGCTCAGAGCTTTGGAGCTCAGATTTCTCTATTGTGATAGGAAAAGTGGAAAGTCGAGACATAAACATGCCTGAACTTCAAGTGCGTTTTGTTTTCCCAGAGTTGTTCTTAGTCTTACATGATTTTAACCCTGTTGATTCCAATGGAAGTATTCCTGGCTTAGACTATCATAAGGGAAAGGCGGAATAAAGATTAATGTAAAAATAATTTAAAACAAAATAAATCCAAGATACTTTTGTTATCTATGTGGTCAAATCTTGGAATCTTTTCTTGATATTTAGTAATTCAATATTTTATTGAAATTATATGTTGTTTCCCATCAAATAAAAATTAAATAAAAGATTCCAAAATTTGGATATATACACACAGTCTGGACATAGTTCTTGTCACTGCCTACAAGAAAAGCAAAATCTTAATAATTTTTTCAACTTTTTTGGTTTTATATCCTTTTAAATTGACATTTCCAATATGTTACCTAGAAATTTAAAAATTATTAAAAGAAAAAGTTTAACCCTTCTTCAATCTGCCTTTCTCTTCCTCTCTGACATACAAATGCGCAGATACATAGGACATCTCAGATATGTAAGGAGCCAGCCCAATTAGGAATATGGAATAAACTTAATCTACCAAAAAAATGGCAGAATTCATAGCAGACAAAAAAATTAAGCCAAATCTAATGATGCTAAGTCTTTCTATCTTTCTCCCTGAAGAAAGTTTTGTCATTTAAGTGTCATCACTGCTCACCTTTAGGATGCTACCAGAGTCAGGAGGATGCACTAGCACCACATCAGCTCTGGATCAATTATGTGTCCTAACGTCTCACCTTCTGCATATTTCTCTTTTGCTTGTAAAATACACAAGTGTTCTTTCTGGATGTAACTCATATTATATTTTGTTTAGGAAATCAAGGCTACTTTCTCCCTGCTTAAACAATTAGCTATGTGATTTTTTATGTGCCATTTATGAGAAGCGACTGGCATAGTGTCCACTAATACTAAGAACAGGGAACTTGTCTTCATTTTTTGTGGACATACTACTATGTATTATGTCTCACATTTCAGTTTAGAATAATGAGCCATACCTGACCCTAAACCTGGGGTTTCTGAGCTCAGGCGATGGGATCACAACAATAAGTGATACAGTTAAAGCAAAACACTGGCTTAACCAGAATTTCAAGATCACCACTTGTATTGCTAAACAATAAGGGTCCTGGGACCAAACAGCTCTGACTGGCTGGTGTCCACACTGCTCAGCAGTAGTCCCCTCCAGAGGAGATTTTTCCTGGCCAGAGTTCATTGGAGCAGTGCAAAGAGCCTGGGAGAAAGCTAAGGGTTTTGCAGTGACCAGACTGAAGGTCCAGGTCTTGCCCCCTGGCTTTCTGCACAGGGGTTCAGGGGTTGCCGTACGGTGCTTCCAACGGGAACGCCACGGCGACTGCACCAACAAATCAAAAGGGAAAACAGCAGCTGTACCTCCCATGTTGCACTTGGCAACGCTGTAGACCCCAAAGTGATCCGGTCGAAGCATTGCCAGAAAAGGAACTGGAAAGAAGAGCTGACTCAGTAACAAAGAATGTTCGATTTATATGCAGCCTAACCCGATATTAACAAAAATGAGAGCCCAACAGTTTGAAAGCTGGGGGAAAAAAGAGAAAAGACTGAAAGAGTGGGGTGTGTGTCTATCAAAAGCACAAGAGGTGGGCATCCAGGGTAGATGTTGTGGTAGCTGAGAACCTGTGACTAGACAAAGAGAAACTGGCCTTGCAGAGCAACTCAAGATCTGTAGAAGATAAGAAGATGTATAGCTAGAAAGGGTACAGATGGGTGATAGGGAAAACAGAGAAGAAAACAAAAGAACAGAGATCCATTACACCAGAAACATCCGCTATGTCCATGCTGTACGTGTTGTGACTGGAAAAGGGCTTCAGGCTGTCGTTCCATAGCACTGCTCTCCACCACTAACCTCGGAGCGCTGACAGCTGTGTTTTTTGATCCATTTGACCCTGAGCAGGTAGAAAGATTCAGATTGTGCTTGTGCTAAAATGAGATTTCCCTTCCTAAAGCTTACCTTTCAGCCTTGACTCTGTTTGTTTGACATTCGAATGCTTTCCGTGAATTTTTGCCTCCAAGGCTTAGCCTCCTTTCTCAGGCCAGTTCTCTTAAGCAACTGATTTGGGGAGACTTAGGAGCTGTGAAGCAGAAGGTTGGAGTCGGACGTAGCGACAATCACACAAGTTCAGAGCAAACCCATTAAACCCCATTCTCTGTGAATCCATGTCTTAGACCTAACCCACCACCGTGTCCCTCCTGTTCTACATGAGCGTAACCTTAATGACATCAGTGGGGAGTCGCTGATGGAAAAAGGGATTCATGCCGTTGAATTTCAGGCTGCAGACTATTGCGCTTATGATGCATGCCAGAGTCATTATGAAAATGATGGATTGTGACTGATCCTCAGGAAACTTTGGTATTCACAGTCCTCCAGCCACATATTTCCTCTTATATTCAGTTAAAATTGCAGGTGTTCTCCCTGGAAGTAAAACATATTAATGTCTGCCTGCAATTTCACTGGGACACACAGGCTGTTATCCCCATGCTTAGGTGGAGTAGTGTGTGTCAGATGGGGTAATACCTGGGTGCTGTTAATCATACAAAGGTGTTTTAATGTCTGTAATGGCGTGAACAGGAAGGCATCGTGCTCTGAGAAGTGTCGTTGGTTGGAATCCCTATTAGTTAAAATAGCAGAAGGCAAATAGGGTAGCCTTGACATGGTAGAAAGTGTTTTTCTTTTTTCTTTTTTTTTTTTTTTTTTTTTTAAGAAAATATGGCACCATTAATGTGCTTTCTGGATTACAGCCTGATTAGGAGATACTTTCATAACAAGTTATCAGGCAGCTTGGATAAGTCATTTGGCTTATCAAGACATGGGCCAGTCAGGTCATTAAGTGTAGAGTCAACTCCAAACTGTAGACACCTAAATTTGGATGTTTCAATATGCCTACAGGGGAGCTAGATTCCTCATTTCTTATCATACTCAGTGGAAACCAACACAATGAAAGGAGTCTACAGAATTGCTCAGCTCACTCTAATAGAGACACATTCAGCTAGGCTCCGCTGACTGGATTAACTAGCTCCCAATTAGCCAGAGAAGTGAATTAGGTGTCTAGTTCAACACCTGCTCCTAGAGTTCTACAATCCAGAGCTAAATCCCAGGCCAATGACGTGATGCTGCAATTAAAGTGACATAAACGCACTGATGTTTAATCGGCAGGATATTCAGTGGAATAATCCTGTTCTCTCAAGCCAAGGAGGTTGTGGGTATAGAAGGGATGTTGAATTAATAGCAAGGTTTTCCATTGCAAGAATGCTTTTCTAACACCAGCAATAAAGAATGGTAATTACATGTTCTTGATTTCTGCCCAAGTAAGCCTAGGACTTGCTGTAATAACTGTAATAGGACTGGTCAGCATTTAACCTAGTAGAAGTAACAAGTGCTATATTAAGGTTCGAGCAAATCTGATCATCAGCACGATTGGTGTATCGAGGGAAGAATGAAGATTATGGTCCACAATGTAGATATCCATGCCTGAAATATTGGTTAGAGACTAACTGCTATAGTGATTGTATGTATTAGGCCAGTTATTATTTCAATTCACCCACTAACATTGTAATGCATCTCAGTTTGCCCTGGGGAATTTGGTACCTAACACCTTGTTACCTATTGATTCTCTGAGAAAAGAAAAAAAGCTGGCTTTCAACTAATCTAATGTTATATCTAGAATCCCAGATATTAATTATTTGGAATCTTTAAAGGAAGAAACTTACCCAGTTTAGTTCTAATAAGCAGATTATTTGTACTAAAGATAACATATATATATGCAGAGTTGCAGATATTTTTATTACGGGATTCAGAAAAGAAAAAATAATAAACAGTTTTGACCTAAACATATTTTATTGAATTAATTGACAGAAGGTTTTTCTTTCATTTAACTTTGTTTGAAGTTCTTCTATATTTCTAGACAGAATTTGAGGCCTTCCTTTGCCTACACCCTAATCTGTACATCAACTGTTATTTCTTTTTTGCATGTTCATGGCAAGAGAATTAACGTTTATAATCTTTGTTTAAAGAGGCAGTATGTTTTTGTCCCAAAGACCAAAGGAGGAATTGGGAAATTTCCCACAGCCATAAATATTTGTTTTGGGGTAGATTTCACTGTAGTACTGTGACAGATGAGCCTGGGATTGTGCATTGGCTCGTGCAGGAGAGATACAGCTCTGCAGCTTTGAGTTTCTCTCTCATGTGATCAGTGGCTGAAGACACCCAGACATTGAAGCACAAAACAGGAAAATAAACTTGACAAATTTGGAATGGAAAATTAGCGAGAGGGACGTACAGCTGGGGAATGAAGGGAACTCGCTCGCATACATTTCTGTGACCATTTAGGCTTTCAGTGATAGTGAAGAAACTAGCACAGACCTGGAATAAAATATCAAAACCAAAGAATATCGGTTAGAAATTGTCCTTAGACTGCTTAGACTATGAAAGATTTTCATTGGAATTTTAAAATCTTGATCAAAAGCACTAAATTGTCTCTAGATTTTTCACTTTACAGTTGCAGTTCATGAGTTCCTATGAAAACATTATTTTCCAAGGAGATAACATAAAAAACACAGATAAGATCAAACAAAGAATGTAAAAAGGATCACACAGACTATCAGTAACATTTTCAGTGCAGTTTCTGTTGCATTTTTCTCAGCTTGTGGAGAAAATTAACATCTCTAAAGCAAAGGGAAGGAAGGAGGGAAGGTACATCTCTCTGCTCCTCCTCTGCATTGGTGACAGGACTTAACGGGTAAATTAGGACTCTGCTCGGTCTGGTCATGGCAGACCAAAAGTGGTCACCTGGAGCTCACTTAGTTGTAAGCTGGCAGGCAGTTAATGATGAAAATCCAGTGCAGAGCATGGTCGTGGTAATGACTGGGAAAAACAGAAGGATGAACCATGAACACTTCCCCTACCCGTCCCGATCAATTTACCAAGAATCCAAATTTAAAGCAAAAGAAGGTACCAGAACTGTCATTTGGTGTAACTGAAGAGGGGATGCAGAGAGAGGCAGAAGGAATATAATAACCAGGACTGTGAGTTCAGAGTATTTCCATCAGAATGACTTCATGGGGGCAGCAGAGCAACAGGAGAGTGTGATATCATAGGTTTTTTGGGTTCAGGACCCTGAAATAAGCAAGAATAAGTAAGGTGAGTCCTCCCGGGCTGGATCAAGCACTAACATAAAGGTTCATCAGCATGGATATAAGAAGCTTTCTCAGGGAATTGGTCTTTATTTTAAAAAAACGAATGTTGGAATCTATTTCCAAGACTAGATCAGGCTTTGCAAACGGGACATAAAAGTGGGAAAAAGAGGCTGTCACAGGGTTTATAATTAGGCACTGAACTGGGGTGTAGGTGGTGAGATTGGGAACACAGACGTCAGCTGAAGTCATGGCCCTCCTAGGAAGGTGGCAGTGCTGAGGTGCTCTGTGGTGGGAAATTCAGGTCCTCTTACAGTCATATTAAATATCAATATATATATTATACATATATAATATTATATATATAATATATATATAAAAATATATATATTATAGTATGTTAAATCTAGTATATATAATATATATAATACTGTATTAAATACAGTACTCACTGTGCTAAGAAAGATAATTGAAAAGGTTATTTTTTGTTAAGCCCCTTTACTGCAGAGAGGAGATTCATCCCTGCCAGCCCCCCTATGCACTGAAACGCTTCACACAACAAGAACCACCGGCAGCAGCAGCCAGAGGTGAGAGCTCTCCTCCTCCGAACACCGCACAGCTCAAACCAGGCTGGTGCACGTCCCTTCCTGCAGACAAGAAAATCAAACCAGCGGTTCGCTTGATTTTCTGGCTTACACTTTACCAGACCGGAAGACAACTGCGGAATTGAAGGGAGAAGAAAATCCAGAATCCTGCATGTTGTTATTTCGGTGTCGCTTTGCAGAGTGTAATCTCATTTAAGAATTTCAACGATTCCTGTTATTGCTGTATTGCATGCAGCTCCTACTTTCTGCTCTATTAGGACACATTTCTGTGTTACGCAGCTGTCTAAAATCTGCTTTTGCTTTAAAGACAGATGCAAACAGCTGTTTAATGAATCTGTCATTTCCCTATCTTCTCAATTTCTGCAGTCTGATTATTTCTAAGTGCTGCACTGTCTTCTTGTAGGAAGCATAAGTCACATTTTCTTCTGTATTTCTAATATTTATGTCAACTTGGGAAAAATATCCTCCAACATTAAATCTTTAGAACTCAAAAAAAAAAAAAAAACAAAGCAAGGGAATAAGTTGATACATTAGACATTAAATCTGATGTGATGTTTTACAAGTTTGATCTCACAAGGAGCATGTTGTCAAAGGAAATTCTTCAGCTTGTTCACAGGCTCGTGAACGGAATGCCATTTCGCTGCTTGATGGAAGTAATTTAGAATAATATGTTAAAATGCCATATATCATAGGCAAGCAGTTTTCTCTGAGACCTGCTGCATACAGTCTAGACTGATTTTTTAAAATACTGTCAGTTACTGCTATAGTCTAGTACTCCTCAAGTTGACATGTTCTGAATGGCAGATTGAGGATAAGAGTGAAATACATTTAAATGTGAAGATAAAGGAAAAGGGGAAAAGAGAATGAAATTGCAGAGAGATTCAGGGAATATCTAAAAAGCATTCAGGTCTACAAATTGCAATCAGGATGAGAACCATAAGAAGCCTACTAAAGCACGGCCTGATAAGTTCCCTGTAAAAACCCTGTGCGAGTGATATATGCACACCATCTTCTTTCAAAAAGGTATAGCTGAACAGTTTTAAGAAAGCAAGCTATACCACAAGAAAGTGATAAAGTGTGATTTTCAGTTTAGGATTAGTGTTGAGGTCTTTTTCTGTTGAGAAAATGCGAGCCTAAGGTTTGACATTCCGTTTTACTGTAACTTGGACTCACAGTGTGTTCCCGTCTTTAAGAACTGTGTTTGAATTACAAACTTTGAAGCAGAAATGAGCCAGGGAAAACACATATATGAAAACTGGATCCTTTCTCACTAAGTAATCAGTGATTCCCTGATTAGATGCAGCCTGGTTATTTTTTTGGGTGGCCACAATCACACTGTCATTGGGTGCTGTCAGCTAACGAGGTGCATTAATAACACAGTGATGCCTCTAGCCTCCGAGTGCTCCCAGGGATGTAGATGCACTGCATGTCCTGGGTCACTCAGACATTCCAAAGTACTCACAGATTAATTAAAAAAAAACCCACATTTTTGCGCCTTTCCTACGCTTCAGCTGACCTCCACATCAATACACGGCAAACTCCTGGTAGGTTACGTTCTCCTGTGTTTTCCCACTGTGAGTACAGGAGGGCTGCAGTGGAAAAGCCTCTCCTCCTGCCAGCTCCTTCTCCACTGTTGTCAAATCCCTGCCCTCCCTTGGCCCACGTGCTCTTTTCTGATTTACATGGGATTTGCACACTCTTGAATACTAGTTTTACCTGTAATATCAGAAATTCTTATTATTCTGCTGCTTATCTTTCAAATTGATATTCCAATCGTGCAATATAGCGAAAACTTGCAATCCCAGTGAAGATACTGAGATTACTCACAGGGGAGTGGTTACAAGGGGGTCTCATCTTCCTTTTCTTCTTTATATGCAGGCTTGAGGCCAATCTAATTTGCAGATAATCCTTTCCCTTTGAAAAACTAGAATGACAAAATCAACCTCTTAAATAGTGCAAAAATATTAAGTAAAAATATCTACATGTACACATTGGCATACATTACTGGGAAACACCTACAGTAACTAGAAACCCAAATATTTCATTACCTTTTTTGTGGCTGAGAACCTGTTTTGGTGAGACTGGGAAGGATGTTCTGAAATGAGACACAGTTAGTGACTAACACAAACAAGAGATTTGTCTGGCTTATACATGGTTAACTGCTTCTGCACATCAGGGCTCGAATTCCTTCCTCTCAACTTGCTGGTCTGGGCAGTAGATATGTGAAGCTGAAACAATACACACACACACACCCTCCTCTGTAGTCAGTGGAGATAAGGAACCACTTTCAGAATGTGATCCTCTGACTTGTTTTGGTCATCTGCTTTTGGATGAGATACTTTAAAAGTGTTTGTCCCTCTCCTTGGACTTTAAAGGCAACCTGAGTGACCAGCTCAGATGCAAGTGTCTGTAGGTTGTTCAGATGACTTTCCTTGCAGGTCATCATTGAGGTTAATGTTACTACAAAACAACATCCTGATTATCAGAAAGATTAAAGATCTTATACTATGAAAAGCATGACTTGCAATTTTCTAGACAAATTTGATTTAACTGTCTGATATGACAGCATCAAAGAATTATAAATAAGAACAGCTCAGAAATATATATATATATCTCATAGAATCAGAGGATGGTTTGGGTTGGAAGGGACCTGAAAGATCATTTAGTTCCAACCCCCCTGCCATGGACAGGGATGCCCCCACCAGACCAGGTTGCTCAAAGCGCCATCCAACCTGGCCTTGAAAACCTCCAGGGATGGGGCAGCCACAACTTCTCTGGGCAACCTGTTCCAGTGTCTCACCACCCTCACAGTAAAGAATTTCTTCCTAATATCTAATCTAAATCTCCCCTCTTCCAGTTTACAACCATTACTCCTTGTCCTGTCACTACATTCCCTGAACAAGAGTCCCTCCCCAGCTTTCCTGTAGGTCCCCATAGAAATATATATATTTCTATGAATATTTTTAATAACTTGTCTCCTGTATTTCCTTTTTTCCCAAAATTTTATAATTCTAAATAAAATATTAAGAACCATTTTATTTTCTTTAACTATTCAGGATATTTTAAAATTAAATCTCTAATTTTTCCACCAAAGTAAGGAGGACGTAAAAAAAAGAGTTATTGATAACAGTTTTCCCTCAGAACTTTTTCAATAAGTGCATAGTATTCACTGTATATACTTCGTAGATGTCATATACTTCTTCATATATGCCACAAAAAAGGCAATGAAATATTTGGGTTTCTAGCTACTTTAGGGCTTTCCCAATAATGTACTCATGCCTTCTATGATGGCAAGATTGGATGGATAGATGAGGGGAGGGCACTGGATGTTGTCCACCTTGACTTCAGCAAGGCTTTTGACACTGTCTCCCACAGCATTCTCATAGGCAAGCTTAGGAAGTGTGGGTTGGATGAATGGACACTGGGGTGGATTGAAAACTGGCTGGCAGTAGAGCTCAGAGGGTTGTGGCTAGTGGCACCGAGTCTAGTTGGAGGTCTGTGACAAGTGGTCTGTACTGGGTCCAGTCCTGTTCAACATGTTCATCAATGACCTGGATGAACGGGCAGAGTGTACCCTCAGCAAGTTTGCTGATAACACAAAACTGGGAGGGGTGGCTGACACACCGGAAGGNTGGAGAAGAGAAGGCTCAGAGGGCTCAATGCTTAAAGGGATGGTGCCAGGAGGATGGCAGCAGTCTTTTTTCAGTGGTGCCCAATGATAGGACAAGAGGAAATGGGCACAAACTTGACTGTAGGAAGTTCCATGTAAACATGAGGAGGAACTTCTTTCCTTTGAGGGTGGCAGAGCACTGGAAGAGGCTGCCCAGAGAGGTGGTGGAGTCTCTGCCTCTGGAGACATTCCAAACCCGCCTGGACGCCATCCTGTGCAACCTGCTGCAGGTGTCCCTGCTCTGGCAGGGGGGTTGGACTAGATGATCTCCAGAGGTCCCTTCCAACCCCGGTGATTCTGTGATTCTGTAATATTTTTACATGGTAAGCTACAAAGTAACGAAAACATCCAGTGAAATCCCATACACAGAAACAAATGACGACAATCCCACAGGCAGCCACTGAGTCAGGACTTCATCCCCAGCTGACATAATACACCCCTAAGTGTGCAATTACATCATCATAGCAGGCTCCTTAACCTCCTCCCCATCATTAATTGTCTCCCAAATTTCACTTCGCAGTATTTTGCTGAACGTGATTAATAAAATAATCTTTGCTTTATGATTTAACTGTATATAATTTTCTGTATGTTTCATTAGGTTTAAGAAACTTTCTGAAAGTAAATTATGAAATGAATGGAACTTATGAAAGTAACAGGAAGATAGAAGAATTGAAAATACAGGTTTTACAAGGCAAACTGAAGCACAAGAAAGGTGTTATTAATGGAAAGAGGATTTGTGGTTAAGGCCTTTTTTTAGGGGCTCTATATTGATGCTCGCTAACCTCGAAGGGGTCTGGTCTATAGTCCCAGTAGGTTTGTTCTCATCTGTACCACATATTTCTTGGAAGACTTTCAACAGAGAGTTTTCATGCCTTGATTTCTACATTGGGTTTTCTTGATGGCATTGTTAGGCACAACTCACTTGCACTTCTGGAGAATTTGGTTGCTAAATTCACAGAAGATTTGGAAATGGATAATCCTTGTGAACTACCTAGGAAGAAATGTACATCCAGACTCTGATGTTATTCTACCAGTTATAGCCCCACTCATCCCCCAGTAGACTCATTTTAGCTGAGAGCTTATTTCAAATAAGTAAAGAGACTAAAAAAAATGACTGGATTAAAAGACAGTATTTAAATTATTTTTCATTCTGCTTTCATCGATCAGAAGGAGTCTCTTACTAGAAATATTCCTACTGGGAAATGAATGTGGTAAAGTTATTTGTTCATAAATATGCTGCAATAAAAGTAAGGAAATTATATTTTTAAGTCCTTTGATGATGCTGACATAGAGGGGCTCCCAAGAGTGGGAATTGCTCAGCAGGGGAGTTTAGGGAATATATGTATGAGTATCCCCAATAATATGTACAACAGCTTTCAACGATATGCTACATTTACTGTTTTATTAGTCATTGTTCTTATATGTCAGAAACTTGTAACACTTTAGTTACCACTTAACTATTCAAAATTTGCATTTTTGCAAATTTCTGTTGCCTGTTTTCACAGTTGTCACTTTTATTTTTTGCAGAGATGGGGGGCAGTTTATAATTAGTCACTATAAACATTTCAGTACAGCTGTAAACGACATTTCTACACTCTGCCAAATTAGTACAACAGCATCTTCTAAAGTGTAGTTGTTGGGAAAACCTATACAATTGTGGATTTAATATTTGTTCTGCCTTCACGTCAAATCTGGTAAGGGGAAAAATACATGACTTTGCACCAATTAGATTTATATCAGCTTAAATCCTTGGCTTCCCCACTAAGGGTGCTAAAACAAAGATCGGTTCTATCTTGGTTTACAAGAGCTAAGGAAAAGCAAAACCTACATGGCCTGCCAGGTAGCTAAAACTACGTCACAAACCCTGGGTGAAAGAGTTGCCCTGCATGATCTCAGGCTCCCATGTGTGGGTAGCACTTCTCAACTTCTTCCTTAGTCTGTACAGTCACTGCTCAAGGTAACTCTTAGAAACCGACGGTCCCAACATCGGTAAAAAATTAGATATCGCCCACCTTTGAAAAAGGGCACGTCAGTAACTCAAATCTCTCAGCCAGTAACTCAAGCTAGGAAAGAGGTTTCACTGTGCTTTCAACTTTTTTGCTTACACAAATCTTGGTAAGGTCTTGGCCGGACAGTGCTCCAACACTTACAGTTTTAGAAAGGAAGCTGTTTACCCTGTTACTTCTAGTCACTCTTGAATCCAGGACTTTACATAGAACAGAGAGACAGATTTTCACAGAATTTCACAGGTGGACACCTTATTCCTGGCTGATGTTGGTACCATAGGCTTAGCGAGTAAGCCCCAAGGCTTCTACCGCATTTGTTCCACGACCAGCTGATCCATCGCAACGGCTTGTCTCACCATTTCCCATCTGGTATCTATTTTCTTGGCTAGTCGAGACAGCATGTGATTTACTTTTGCACATGTTCCTTGTTCTTTTTATATCAGTAATGACACAGTGTCATAATAATAGGAACAAAAAATAACTGCAATTCTCCCAAAAGTGAGAGCACTGATCTCTTAACCAATAGCTAGTATTGGCTTAGTTTACCTAAGACAATCTGCGTTTGGTCCCACTGACAGTGCTGGGGATTTTCCAGATGCAGAGGATTATGAAGTCTCGGACAGCACTGCCATTTCCTGCAGTTTTTACTAGGAAACTTACCGAACTGACACCACCAAACAGCCCAGGTCTCGGAGTCATCTGAAAATCTAATCTTCCATTCAAAAAACTAGTTTCAGCTGTGGAGTAAACACGCAGTACCACTTCAGGGCTTTCTAAAAAGCTCAAAAAGCAGAGGGTCCAGAAGGCATTATCACTATGATAATGGCAAATAACAATGCTATTTATGTTAAGTTGGCTCCATAACTTTTCTTCACCTCTTTCTTCTTTTTTATTTTTTTTTTTTTTACAATAGAAACCGAGAAATCTTCCTGCAAAACTTACCGTTATTTCTTGTTCCTTCACCAGCCAGATTCACTGGAGTCACCGTGTTGGCTTAAACTCCTCATCCGTCTTAGTTTTGCATCCCAAGTTCAGCACTAACCAGTGCTACAGTTAACTGGGCAAGGATTTAGTTTCCTCCATCCATTAAAAAAACAAAACCCAAAAAACAACAAGACCCAAAAAAAAAAAAAAAAAAAAAAAAAACAAATCAAAAGAACTAAAAAAAACCCCAACCAACAAACAAACAAACAAAAAAAAACCCCAAACCCTAACAACTCCACTAAAATCTGTTTTCTTCAAAAGTGATTGAGGCTTCAGTCAAAATGTGGTAATTTAATCTTTTTTTCAGACTTTCTGAAAGCCATGAGCACATACATCACCCTGCGTCACGGGGGGGGGGGGGGGGGGGAGAAAAAAA
>VYXH01000014.1:0-17662 GCA_013397275.1 Burhinus bistriatus | reverse complement strand
AAAAAAAAAAAAAAAAGGTGACTCATAAATCATAACTGATGACAAAGTCCCCACTTGCTGAATATATATTTATAATTCCTGCAGGTAGTTCACTGCCAGCCATCTCTGGGCTCTCTGCAGTGCTCCCGCTACAGCAGATCCAGTAGCCCTGCCCCGCTGTACTCCTTGTTAGCCATGACTACTGTATCCGTAACAGGGACCGATAACCCAGAAGTACAAGCTGCAGCAGATAAATATGAGGAAAATAGCAAACATTAAGTTACTTTGAGCTGATCTACCCATCAGTGTGATTGGCTGGGATTTTCACTTTAAAGACGGAAACTTTAAGCAGCCACCTTAAAAGACCAAATTACCCTGGAATAATAATTACTAAGAATGCTTAAAACACAGTAAAATCCAGCTTTGATCTGATTTGAATACTGTGAAGTTTGACTCTGATAGGAAGGAGCAATTAATACACACTCTAAGGGGCAAACTCAAGGCAGTGAAGATGACTGTGCTGCCTGGAATCCTCTTAATTTAAAATCCCTACATATTATTACCTCATAAAGCTCTTGATTTTGTTTTGTTGGGTTTTTTTTTTCCCTATACTTTTCTATTATCCAGACATTTTACCATTATCCTACCTTTTATGTGTGCTCTATTACGCTTCTGAGAAAGAAGTTCACGAACTTCATCTACCCATCACAGATGAATGCCATGACTGTGAAACTAATACATTTTTTGTAGCTTTTTAATACAGAATATTGCTACAAGAAATGTATACGTACGTGATCATGAGTTATCTCATCCACAGAGAACACTAGCCTGGAGTCCTGTCCAGCTGGGAACTTGGACCCATTAGCCAAATAAGCCGATTCCTGGCGTATTTCCTGTAGTGTTGGCCAGGGCGGACATCGCATGTACTTGTATACACACTCAGAGGGATAATTGACTGAAAAGCATATGTAAAAGTTCATTTTTCGGTGATGTAAACAAAAAAACAGAATTCAAGGAAATGGAGCTCTTCACTGAAGAGACCGATTTAGTACTCTTGCACTTCAGTAAATTAGCCACGTTATTGCGCTCATTGGAGTAGTTTTCAAGTGGGCAAACACCTGGCTGGCACATTTAGAAGGCAAATTTAGCCATATTTAGCTGTTACATCTGTAAACCCAAGCATTTTCCTTTTTTTTTTTTTTAATAACTGAGTATATCACTGAAATGACCTGTATGCCTACCTTAATTCAGCTAATATCAGAGTCACCACATTATGGAGCGAGCTTGGGCTTAAAACACATATACAAACAAACAAAAAGTATCTATATTTGATTTAATCCGATTTTTAAAATCACAGGTCTAAACCACGCATTCGGTGATGGGACAGTCACTTCTTTTCAAACTTCAGGGAAATGTAGAAGATGGGAAAAAGCTGCTATGGGCAATATCTTCTGGTGAGACACATGATTAGACATCTGACAGACTTGAACAGCAATAGTATCCCCAGGCAACCAAACCTATTAACCTTTTTCCAGCAGCTGGCTAAATCTAAAAAGCTCAGCAGTATCAATTTATACATTTGTACAGTCCTCAGTGAAACGGAAGTGGAACGATTCAAAAGGAAAATCATGTGCTGATCTACAATGTAATATTAATAGCCAAGCTTGGGAGAAAATTGTGCAGAAATATCAGCATGACTATCCTGAATTAGACATTTAAAGATAATTAAGCCCAAAATAGTATCTACAGATTGCTGGACATCCTCTCAGATTATGTGACTGTGTCTAGATGGTGGAAGTATGAGAAAGAAAGAAGAGATGTAACCAGATGTTTCAACAATGGAAACAGAGACAAAATAGGTAAGAAACTAAGTCAGTGTAACTATATATATAAAATACGTAGTTCAGAAGGTCTGTATCGTTAGATTTAATGACATACAAATAAGCATTTTAAAAAGGGCTTTATGAATTCTTGTCTTAACTTTTACTAAAAGCAGACATTTAAATGAAACTAAAAGCCAGAGAGAAGAGCATCAGTGCTGTATTCTTTAATGGGAGAGTTGGATCTTTTTGCCTTCAATGAAGGAGTGAAGAATCACAGAATACAATGACAGCATTGGCACTAAGAAAAAGGGTGACTGATTTGCCAAAGGACAAAACCTGGCCCAAATTTGTTATATTATCATCATGTCACATCACACATGCAAACAAAGGGAAACGTCAGTGAAACGAATGGGAGATCATATGTATTAAAAATTGAAGAGTGGTTTAATACTAAGCTTTTTTTTGCATATAATTAACTGCGGATAAGAGAGAAATCCATATATGGGTTTGTTTTCCTTCCTTTTTCCAAGCTTTCTCTTCTCTTCTTCATTCCTTGCATACACCTCTGAAAATAAATCATAAAGCTGAATAAATCCAGCAAAGAGCAAACAATAGCCTTACCCACCATGTCAGTCAAACTAGTCATGCTCCTGGTATTTTTGAGCAAATTTTTTGTTTTTTTTGGTCTTCATTCTTCTTTTTTTATGACAGCTGATTATCAGCTCTGATTATCATTTGTATTCTTTGCTGCTAACAGCTGTCAGGCTTCTTATTCTCAGTACGGATGATCTCAAATAGCTAGAAAAGGCCTATCAAATCAGTTTTTGAAGTCTGAAGAGCAAGAGATCTGCATGTGGCACTCACATTTGCAGACGTCTGAATACCGAAAGTGATATTTTTAAGAATGCAAGCATGCTGGTAGGCAAGGCTGAGCAGCCACCATGCCTACCACTGAGTGAGCTCTTTCTGCCTTTCCACCCCAGCGCCAGGACACCGGGCCCAACTTTTTTGAACTCTTACGCAACCATGAGCACCGCAGTAAAGGCCCTATTATTTAACTTTCTAATCTGCAGGACATATAAGATAAAAACACTGCAAAGAGCTGGTCTGGGCCTTAGTTCCTTAAAAAAAAAGGAGAACCTGGGAAAAAGCGTCAGAAAGAAATGATGGCTTGGGGACAATAAATTCCCTTCCTGCTATCTTACCACTCACAGGGGGAAACAAGCCTCTGATGATTTATACGGAGAAAAATGATGAGAGTTACAACTCTTACTATAGCAAGCCTGTCGTATATTAACAGACGTTCTGTCACTAAGTAGCGCAGAGACCACGGAGCTGCTGTGTGCCGTACAGCCAGAGAAATCTATCCTGGGTCCTGCCGTTGGCATCCTTCCGAAGCGCTGAGCACCCCTCCGCCCGTTTCACATCCCTGTTCACTACAGACAGAGGTGACGTTACACTGACTGGCTAAAGGTGGTACAGGGATGCTCCAGCCACCTCCGGTCACTCCGGTTCTTGGAGCAGAACAGATGTGTCAGAGCAGCGTTGACTCCGTGGTTTGGCCCCGTACCAAAGCTGTGCTAGATTACCAAATCTGTTCTACTCTACGTTCAAGATGGAGACCAGTATTTTTAGACACAGTGACAATAAGAAAGCTAAGCATGAAGTTATGGTATAAACATTCTATAATATATAAAAATTGGGTTCAGATTAGCAATAACCTGGCAATCGTATTGATGGTTATTGCCTTAGGTGGACATGGACAATCAAGTTTTTCCTCTCCTATATATTTTCATCACCAAGTACATATAACAGATCGAGTAAGCAGCTTAGACATAGACATCCACATTTGCTCTAGTGAATCCCATAAGTCACCTCGTATATCAAGTCCTAGCGCAAATCAAAATCCGTATCAGATGTCAGATGATTTCTGTCACTGTTTCCACATCTAACCCAGTAGATCACTGTGAACTTAGACAAGTCATTTAATCTCTGTTTCTATTTCATGTTCACACATTAATGGACTTGAATAAAACTGCAGTGAGATAGAAAATAGTTTGCTATTATTCTGAAATATTCCTGCATTAAAAACATTTAACATAATGATGCCATAAAAGAACTGATGTAGGACTGCTGCGAAGCTGGAACACAGATTTTTGTGTTCACATTGTCTATATTACTTAGATGATACCTTGAGGGTGCTTCCTGTTTATGAGGTGATAACCATTTCCTAAGCTATATAACTCGCAGGTTTATTATGCAAGGACACAAATATTCCAGCATAACAGCAAGAGCTCTCAAGGCATTGCATAAAAAATTGGTCTTTCTTTTCATGATCAGCCATACCCTTCTTGATTCCCACATCACTGCAACAGACATTGTGTCCCTGTTGTTCAGAAAAGTTAAGCAACGCAGAGAGAACGAAAGGGATTTTCTTTGCCTTTAATGTAAGAGGTCCATGGAAGAAGCTGTATAATGTTACAGCATATACAAGGTTTGCTGGCAGAAGAGAACCTGTGAACAAAGCCATACATTCCTAAATACAGACATTTACAAATTCTAGATTAAGAGGACCTGATCGTTTAGTGGTGTGAGGAATATTTGCAAAAATGGCTTTTATGCAGCCTAAGCAGGTAGGACTGATTACAACTTTCTACTTCACATCTGAGTTTAAGTCTTTGCACACTGAGTCAAAGTTCAATTTAATATTTGTAAAGTAATTATATCTGGTGGAGACTATGATTATTCTGGTCTGGAGAAAAATGTGTGTATTGGGTTTGCATGGCAAGGTTTTGGTAGCCAGGGGGGCTACAGGGGTGGCTTCTGTGAGAAGCTGCTAGAAGCTTCCCCCATATCCGACAGATCCAATGCCAGTCTGCTCCGAGATAGACCCAGCACTGGCCAAGGCTGAGCCCATCAGCGACGGTTGTAGCACCTCTGGGATAACATAGTTAAAAAGGGAAGAAACACTATGCAGTTATGGCAGCTAGGGAGAGGAGTGAGAACATGTGAGAGCAACAGCTCTGCAGACACCAAGGTCAGTGAAGAAGGAGGGGAGGAGGTGCTCCAGGCGCTGGAGCAGACATTCCCCTGCAGCTTATGGTGAAGACCATGGTGAGGCAGCCTGTCCACCTGCAGGACTTGTGATCCCGCAGGGGACCCATGCTGAAGCAGTCTGTTCCTGAGAGACTGTACCCCAGGGAAGGGACCCACGCTGGAGCAGTTTGTGGAGAACAACAGCCTATGGGAAGACCTTACGTTGGAGAAGTTAATGAAGAACTATCTCCCATGGGAGGAACCCCCACATTGGAACAGGGGAAGAGTGTAAGGAGTCCTCCCACTGAGGAGGAAGGAGCAACAGAGACTGTGTGTGATGAACTGACCACAAGCCCTATTCCCCATCCCCCTGCGCTGCTCAGGGGGAGAAGGTGGAGAAATCAGGAGTGAAGTTGAGCCTAGGAAGAAGGGAGGGGTGGGGGGAAGGTGTTTTAGGATTTGGTTTTATTTCTCATTATCCTACTCTGATTGAATTGGTAATAAATTAAACTAATTTCCCCAAGTCGAGTCTGTTTTGCCCGTGACGGTAATGGTTGAGCGATTTCTCCCTGTCTTTATCTCGACCCATGAGCCTTTTATTGTATTTTCTCTCCCCTGTCCAGCTGAGGAGGGGAGTGACAGAGCGGCTTTGGTGGGCACCTGGCGTCCAGCCAGGGTCAACCCACCCGAACATGAATTCCAGAGAGCAACTCTGATTTTTCTTTGTAACGTGAGTACACTAAAGCATTCAGCTCTGTCCTACGGTTGATCCTTTTTCTGCTGAAACCAGGGAAGAAAGAACAATCTTTAACATGATAAAAGAAAGAAAGAATTCCAAGCTAAAGCTATGACAGGGAATTTTTCACCTATGTGTACTTTTTAAAAGACAGTTTATGCACTTTCTGTCAAAAAACCCCACCAAACCCAAATACAGGAAGCTTAGGAGATTCCATGAAACAAGGGTTTTAATCAGTTTCATGAGTTCTTTACCTTTATGTCTTTACCATTCTTCCAGGAAATATGTTTATAACATGCACCATTTTGGTGTGCCTGGTTATTCCTTTTTGAAAAGTATCTTGCTTTCCAGCTTCAGGTGGGAACACTGAAACCAACGTGCTGGACAGCCAAAACGCGTGGCAGTGCAGAACCCCATCTTTACTGGACTTCAAACAAAGGACCTGAAAACAACCCAGGAGATTTCCTATGGCTGCTGGTCCAAAATCCTGCAGACTGTCACATGGCCATGAGAGTGGCCCGTGTCCTCTGCTGTCTGCTTTTCTGCCTACAGAAAGGTCTGCACAGGAGACTTCTTCATGCCCTATTTGTAAAGGGATCAGATGCTGAATGCCGTTTTTTTTTTGGAGGCTCTGCTGTAGTTCTCCCATAGACAAGCACAACACAAGATACAGAGCCCAGCTGCAGCCTGTCACTTCACTTTAGTACTTAATGTCAAGAACTTAAACAGTGTTTTTCATGTCTAGTGCTATGTATAATTATTCAGCTTTTCACTGTGTCTACATTACAGAAAAAAAAATATAATTCTCTCTGCGTCACCAGAGTATGCATTAAAGTCTTCTAAGTCATGCCAGTCCAGGAAGTGGCTTTTTTTATTTCCTCCTTTCTTTGAGAACACAGAAATTAAAGTTTACTCCTCCCACCTTTTTAAGTTGAAGGACACGAAAATTTAGTGCAGATATTTGTTCCCATGGTAGACTTCCTTCTCAGCATGCAGCAATGTGAAACCGAACACTCATTTGATTATAAATTGACTCGGAGGAATTGCAAAAAGAATTCCCCACAGCAAATGTCTGGAAAGCTCAAGCTGGCTTAAATTGAAACCTAAATCATTCTCTGTTAACAATAGTTTTCCCTTGAGAAACACACCTGCCAGGCTCGCCTGCACGTGTGGGGTGAGACCTGAAGACCAGCAGCAATAAAGTCACACTCAGCTGCATTGGCTGCTCTGCTCCTCCGCTTCCTAAGCGGACTGCCGAGACACTTCAGCATCAGACACAGGATCCGAATCTAAGACGGGCAGGAAAAATTTCAATTCCAACTGTCAATGCCGACAGAGAAAAACAGCAGAAAAGGCATAAAAGATATTCCATTAAGACAGGAACTGATCCTAATAGAATATGAACTTATCCCAGTGACCATCTGTTTTATGTTTAAGCTTTTTTGGCAAGCCTGAAAGAAAGAGTAGTGTTTCCAAATTTCCTATAGCGAACTTTGATATTGTACAATAATCTACAATAAGAAAAAGGGGCTTGTAATACAGCAGGCTCTTGTGTTGCAGGACAGCCTGAGTTCCGTGTTGTTAGCTCTAAGCACCATTACACTCAAATGAGTAAGGGTAAGATTGCATTTAGTCCTAGCACCCGGCCTGGGAATTTTGTTGCGGAGAAGTGGAGTGATGTTCAGGTCCTGCTTGGCAGATTGGTGCTTGTTTTTGAGTTGGATTAAAGAAGAAACTGGAAAGAAATGGAGGAAGCCTCATACAAAGGTGAATAAACATCGTGCTGACATTCCAAGATATGAACTAACCTGGACAAGAGCATCAAGTAAGATAGAGGTAATAAATCCATAGAAATAATTATCTGATGTAATGAGTTGATGGACTGAAGCAGAAATTTTTAAGGAGTGATTCATCTAATCATTGCATACATGTTTACAATAGGTCAGAGAAATTACCCTAAAGTGCCCATTTTTCTCCAGAGGAGATTAATACAACCTAATGGGATTACTGCAGATGTAATCATCTCCAGTAAATATAAAAAATAGAAGCACTGGTATCTACACTGTAAAATACAATGATTTACAGGTTTGGTTTACAGGTATTTAGGCAATTTTTTTCTTCACTTTCCAACAATTTTTTTAGATTCCTTAAGAATATTTATAGATTCATGGGATAAAACTCCTCAAACATCTAAATAAAAAATAGTTGGGTTTGTGAATGAAAAGTAGGTATAAATTACTTCCCAAAGCTACAGCAGACTCACTTAAAATAAGAAAATATGCACGCAATGCCTGGCTAAGTTGTGAGTGGACAACAGGTACCAGAACTATGAAAGAAAAAGAGAAAAATATACTTATCTACAATTGCAGGGACTCTAAAACCACATGAAAGAAATATGAAAGACTGTGCAGTTTGCTTCAGAAAAGGCATGACAGGGGAAACAACAAACGTATACAAAATAATTAGTCACTTTAAGAAATTGCATAAGGCTTTTTAAAATTTCTTCCTTTTTTCCCCTCCACCTTAACAGGAAACTCTCAGCACAGCTTCGTTGTGGCAAATGGAAACTGGTGGAGATGTATTCCCATAACTCAGCATTAACCTGTGGTATCAACAGGTCTTACCTCTTAAAGAAAAGAAATATACAAAAAGTTTGGCCAAAACAGTCATCCTGAGTTGCAGCAGTAAGTGCAAAAAAAAAAAAAAAAAAGCATTTTGACAGGCACATTAGCCTTCAGTCTTCAGGATTTAGGTCAATTGCGTTGGTGTGGTCAATTGCGTTGGTGTGGTCAATTGCTAACGATCAAGAGCAAGGACTAAATACTTCTTTGAGAGAGTTTTTCTCTGGGACTGTTGAGGTAGTCCTTATGAAAGGTAGATCTGGGCAGTCATATGCCTCATCCAGATGGTCATATGCCAACTCCAGCCCAAGACAAGCCCGCAGCTATGCAGCGTCATTAGCATGCCACTGAGCTCACGAGGTGGGACAGCTAATATGATCTGCTTTGGTGGGCTGATGTACCTTGGTTGGGTTTCTTTGGTCCAACATGTGCACAGAGCAGGCAGTCACCAGTCGGTGCGTGACTGCATGCATAGGCAGGTACACGATAGCATCAGATATTGACCATAACCAGTAAAACTTTTCAACCATCCTGGATGGAAGATGGCCCATTCCTGTTTTCCTGTCCCTTTTTCTTCCTCACTCATTAGGAAGCCCAATGAGAACTGCTGGACACATCAAGAGTTTATTCATCCAGTTATTAAGCCCCAGACAGCAGCAGGAAGGTGGTTACAAATCAAAGAGCCTTCTGGCAAGTCAAAACACACTTCGGTAAAAGAAAGAGAGGAACTTAAGCTGCTGTGTAAGGAAGCAGAAGTGTACGTTGCTGTGACACTGGAGAAACCATCTGCCCATAGATATTGCTATGTCATACAGTAGCCAAAAAGGCTCAGTGGTTGGATTAACCTTGACCCAGGTTAGTCTTGGTTAACCTCAGCTGCAGGAGGGTCTAAGCCTCTGTCAGACTCTCTGGCAGACACCACCGTTGCTGTCAGGGTGTTATACGTGAACATTTGTGTGAAGGACTTCTAAGGGAATGCTAGCTGAAGGCCCCCTGATAGCTGCCGGAGAGCTCAAGACACCTTCNTGGTGACGTGATTGTCATCCTGGGAGCTTGATACGGTTTTGTATATATTTCATTATTTTCTTTTTGTTATCTTATTATTAATATTTCACTAAAGTAGTTTAGTTCCCTCTAAACTCTTAAGTCTCTCTTTTCCTCTCTCTCTCTTGCCTCCCTTCGGGAGTGGAGCAAGAGAGAGCGAGCATCTGTCGTTCCACCAGATTGGGCCAATCTGGCCCAAACCACGACACTTGCACATAGACAGCAAAACTACAATTAGCCGTTCATTTTCCCCAAAATTGTCCATTTGGCTGAGGAGGCAAAGACCCCTTTTGACAACTGGTATCTACAAAATTGAGTGTAGAGTTGGGCTTTCTCTGCCAACTCTTCCAATTGCCTGGATGCAAGTCAGAGGCACACTAAGCACAGAGCCGCAGCTCCGTACATGTACCGTGTGGTGTTTCAGTGGAGAACTTCTTCCCAAGGGCCAGCTCTGTCAGCAGAGACACTGTGTTGGGCTGGTGCAGTTACTGGAGCCATCAGCCTTGTCCCTGGCAAACCTGAGGCATGAGGAAAGGTGTTCCTGTAGGGAGCTGTAGACATACTTATTGCTAGTTTGATGTCTAAGTACTAAGGGTTCTTCCTACTCAGTGTGGAGATCTATGAGGTGGACATCTGTATCTGATAGAGATGTCCCATATAGTTGGGGAAAAGACGTAGAGACTTTCAGGGTGCTTAAAAGTGGTCAAAAGAACTACATGGTGGAAATGCCTCTTTCTTTCCCTTGACTGTACACGGATCCAAAGGTAACTGCATTGCAGAGGTCTAAAAGATCACTGGATATATCCCACATCAGCAATTTTTAAAAGGAGGACTCTGGATTTCTTTTTGTCTGTCTTAAAAGCACTGAGAACACAATCCTGGGACTACTTAAGTTACTTTATTTTCTTTCTAATGGGTTTCACTTTCCGAAAGGAACTTTCAAATCAATTTCTGTCATTAGTCCTTTAAAGTAAATATAGTATTTGTGGAAGGTAAATATTCATTGTTGATACAACACATGTATATGATCACTCTTTTGTTTAAATTAGATTTTAAATTATTTGTTAACTAACTGATTGCACAATATTACTGGTTAATGACCTTAAAGAAGACATTTTTCTGCTTCAAGGGACAAAAGCATAAGCAGTTACAGTCACAGCAACAGGGAAGATGGCTATCTTCCTCCAAAACAGGGTCAAAGGAAGACCTATAAACACTAGTTAATGCACTACTGATTAATCTTAAGCTTAACGTCTTTATATATTTCTCTAAACACAGTAGGTTCAACCATTTTTCTGTGATCAACTCTATTCCAACAAAACTTTACTAATTTTTGTTGTTGTTAATTGGCCACTTAGTGTACTGGTTTTGGCTGGGATAGAGTTAATTTTCTTCCTAATAGCTTGTATGGGGCTATGATTTGGATTTGTGCTGAAACCACAACACTAAGGAAAGTTGCTTTTTTCCAAAGATTTTGCAAAATCCTTAAAGCAACGATAGTTGGGTAAATACCTATGCAGCTTTTAGATATATTTTAGTACCTTTATTAGAAGTCATTGTATAGCACAATTGCTTGAGAGACAAAAAGTCCTTGATTGAGGATGCCCATCTAATCCTATTTGATGATATAAATTAAACCTAAGCAATTTTTTTTCCAAGCCAGGAGGTCTCTGAACTGCATAGACTTCAGGACAGCAGGTTTGTTCCCGTGTCTACCTGGAAGAATCCTATGGGATATGATCCCAGATGGAAGCTGGGTCCAGAATAGCTGGTTAATTTTGAACGAACACACAACGGTCCATCCCAATGAGTAGGAAGCCAAGCAAAGTGATAGAAGGCCTTCATGGATGAACAAGGAGCTCCTGATTAAACTCAAACTTAAGAAGCACTCAATAGGCAGAAACAGGGAGAGGTCATTTGGGACAATTATGCTATTCAAGTAAGTACGGATGGGGTTAGGAAAACTAAAGCTGACCTGGAGTTTAATCTGGTGAGGGATTTGAAGGGAAACAAGCAGGGCTTCTATAGGTATTTCAGCAACAAAGGGAAAGGAAGGAAAAATATATGCCCACTGGTGAATAGGACAGGTGACGTGGTGGCAAAGGACGTAGAAAAAACCAGTGCACTCAACGTCTGCTCTTTGCTAAGGCTTGCCTTAGGAATCCCAGGTCCCTCAGACGAGTGGAAAAGTCTGGAGCAAAGAAGACTTACCCTCAGATTATGGAACATTTGAGCAAATTGGACTTACTCAAGTTCATGGGACCTGGTGGGGTACACCCATGAGTGCTGAGGGATCTGGCCAATGTCATTGCAAGGGCACTCCAAACTATCTTTGTAGGGCTGGCAATCAGGAGAGTTTCCTGAGGATGGGAAGAAAGCAAATGTATCTGAATAAGAGTTTCAAAACCGAACAGTGATTTCTAATGTTGAGTCCTAACCTGTTCCACAAAACCAGTCACCTATACATCTGCAAAAGGCTGAGCAGGCAGTTCAAAAATTTGGAGTATCCTTTTTGATATGACTCAGTATATCTCATTGAGATACTTTTAATCACTTCTGAAACTTTGTTTAGAAAGAGAAACAAATGATCCAAGGAAGTTCCCACGCTGATTATAATCAAGCTGCTTTCTTGACATGATTCAAAGCCAGAAATAAGGGAGAACCTGTCATGTGGCATACACAAAATAAACGATGCTTGTCTTTGCCTGGAAGCTACAAAAGTGATTGTAGTCACCAGGTATTTTCACAGTCCAGAAGCCACAGTAGGCTGGAATTGCATACTTTTATTGAGAAAACTAGTCATCTCTATAAGATTGCTCCCATAAATAAAGTAAATAAATTGGTGACATTTTCACAGCTTTTGACAAGGAACAGTAAGTAAATCATAAATATTCACTTTAAGAAATTGTACTTGGGTATTTATTTGCAGGGTTTTGATCCCTTAAATTTATTTTTTTTTCTTGAAAACAAAATGTTTTCAATTAATTGCAAAATATATTGCCAGAAGCAGTGCTAAAGGCTGGTTCCTTCCTTACATTTGTTCAAATGTACTTGAAAAAAATGTCACTTTTTGGTGATTTTTTCTTACTATTGACAAGTTTGTCATGTATATTATGATGCATGACACTAAAACAGCATGTTTCTTTTAAATTTAAACTACAATTCAGAAAATATATTAAAACATAACACAATATCCTTGTAAAAGAAAAAAAAAAAGCTATTTCTCCTTCCATCCCATCAAAGCCAAAACAAGGAGCAGTACAGAACTGAGAAACTAACAATCTAATCTGGCCTTTGCAATCTAATGGCATGAATTCATTTTTAACATGTCTGGTTTCCTTCTAACATAAGTAGGCACTTTAAAACAAATGATGACAATTCCGCAGGTACAAAGCCTATGTATTGCGTAAGTGACATTAACATATCTCTTTGTTCTCTCCCCTTCTGCTTTTAATTTAAAAGGAAACAGAGGGGAAGGAATGAGGCGAAGAAGATGCAGTATATATCAATTTAGATTCTGATGTTTCCACTCACAGCTAACTACTCAGCAAATAACCCTGCTTATTTAGAAAGGAATACTTAAAGAATAAGATAAAGTCATTGCTAATGATGGAAGACTGTATCTTCCAGTGGCTAATCAAGAACTAATACCAGCTTATTTTTTTCTGCATAAAGTCATCTTCTCATAAGTTGCTTTTATAAAGCACCTGTCATAGCTCATTTTCTGGCAAGTAGATCACTCACCATTATGCTTTGGCTTGAAGGTCATTCTGTTATCGCTAACTATATCATCTTCTGTACTGAAAACATGTTCTTTTCGCACAATTTAACCCCACTGTAACCAAGGCTTACTGGATAGCTTCAGATACTCAAAGATTCTGAAAAAAATCAAGTGGAAGAAGGAAGTTTACAGGAAGTGGAAAAAGGAACTGACCACTTGGGAAGATTACAAGAATGCTGCCAGAGTATGCAGGGACGAAACGAGGAAAGCCAAGGCCTCCTTGGAATTAAATCTGGCAAGGGATGTCAAGGTCAACAGGAAGGGTTTCTTCAAGTACATCAGAGGCAAAAGGAAAACTAGAGAAAATGTGGGCCGGTTGTTGAATGAGACAGGGGCCATGGTGACAGATGATGCAGAGAAGGCGGAATTACTGAACACCTTCTTTGCTTCAGTCTTTACTGCTCAGGCCAGCCCTTAGGAGTCCCAGACTTTACAGGTGACAGAGAAAGTCTAGAGGAAGGAGGACTTTCCTTTGGTTGAGGAGAATCAAATTAGAGATCAGGTAAGCAAACTGGACATGCACAATTCCATGGTTCCTGATGGGATGCACCTGTGAGTGCAGAGGGAGCTGGCAGAAGTCATTGCTGGGCCACTCTCCATCATCTTTGAAAGATCCTGGAGAATAGGTGAGGTGCCTGAGGACTAAAGGAAAGCCAATGTCACTCCAGTCTTCAAAAAGGGTAAGAAGGAAGACCTGGGAAACTACAGGTCAGTCAGCCTCACCTCCATCCCTGGAAAGATGATGGAACATCTGGTTCAGGACATCATGTCCAAGCATCTGGAGGAAAAGAAGGTTATCAGAAGTAGCCAACATGGATTCACCAAGGGGAAGTCATGTCTGACTAATCTGATAGCCTTCTACAATGGCGTGACTGGACAGATAGATGAGGGGAGGACAGTGGATATTGTCTGCCTTGACTTCAGCAAGGCTTTGCCACTGTCTCCCACAGCATCCTCATAGGCAAGCTTAGGAAGTGTGGGTTGGATGAATGGACACTGGGGTGGATTGNCGGGAGGTTCTCCTCCCCCTCTCCTCTGCCCTGGTGAGGCCGCACCTGGAGTATTGTGTCCAGTTCTGGGCTCCCCAGTTCAAGAAGGACAGGGAACTGCTGGAGAGAGTACAGCAGAGGGCTACAAAGATGATTAGAGAACAGGAACATCTTTCTTATGAGGAAAGGCTGAGGGACTTGGGTCTTTTTAGTCTGGAGGAGAGAAGACTGAGAGGGGGGATCTCATCAATGCCTATAAATACTTAAAGGGAGGGTGCCGGGAGGATGGGACCAGTCTTTTTGCAGTGGTGCCCAGTGACAGGACAAGAGGTAATGGGCACAAACTTGAACACAGGAAGTTCCATCTGAACGTGAGGAGGAACTTCTTTCCTTTGAGGGTGGCAGAGCACTGGAAGAGGCTGCCCAGAGAGGTGGTGGAGTCTCCCACTCTGCAGACATTCCAAACCCACCTGGACGCCATCCTATGCAACCTACTCTAGGTGTCCCTGCTGTGGCAGGGGGGTTGGACTAGATGATCTCCAGAGGTCCCTTCCAGCCCCGGTGATTCTGTGATTATTTCAGATGACGGCAATCAAAACTTTACTTTGCTCCTTCTCTAAATAAGGATCCCTTAAAGGCTATTTCCTTAGAGAGTTAGATATTTTCCGCTGGGCATTTGGAAACAGAAGTTATCGTCAACTCAGTAATCAGGTTTGGAACATAAAATGGGGTTTTGAATGTGCATCCAAAGAATGACCAATATTCTGCTCTGCTTATTAATTTGTATACAATAGTTATAAGTGAATTTATGGGATAAAAACATGGCAACTCTGAAGAAGGCCTGTCTTCCACCAGCTTGTAATTGTAGCTCATGCCATACATTTCCAAGAGTAGTAAAGACTGTTGACATTGATTCTGCTCCTGTCATTATTATATCATCCTACTGATTGATCTTTTATTTCCTCTGAGACTTTTCTGGACTGTTGCATTTTCAGGATCAGGTATTTTCCTTGAGGCCATTTAACTCACAATTCTATTTGTCTTATTTTGAAAACATTTTCTCTCCCAATTGCTATAAGATGACATTTGTTTCAGAATGTATTGTATTAGCAGAAACATTTCTCGATGGTTATTTGGTAGACTGCTGTGTGATGACACTAATAAGAGCAATAGGTAACTACTGAGAGCTTATGCACCAGAAAAAAAGATCAGAGTATAATACTGGCTATTGGACAAAAAAAAGAAAAAAATAAGCATTTAGAAACTCTGTAATTAGTAGCAATATAGAACTCTTGGACAGACTAGACAGATAGAGTCCAGACAATATTTTTCCAGCAGATATCACCATTCACACTAACAGCTTATAACAGACGTTTAAGTCACTGACACCAAGCTGAGCAGTGTGGAGGACACATCTGAAGGATGGGATGTCAGCCACAGGGACCTCGACAGGTTTGAGAAGTGGGTCCATGTGAACCTCATGAGGTTCAACAAGGCCAAGTGCAGGGTCCTGCACCTGGGTAGAAGCAACCCCCAGCATCAGTACAGGGATTGAGAGCAGCCTTGAGGAGAAGGACTTGGGTGTGTTGGTGGATGAAAAGATGGCAATCTGCACTCATAGCCCAGAAAGCCAACCGCATCCTGGGCTGCATCAAAAGCAGCATGGCCAGCAGGTTGAGGGAGCTGATTCTGCCCCTCTACCCTGCTCTCATGAGACCCCACTCGGAATACTGCGTCCAGCTCTGGAGCCCCCAGCATAAGAAGGACATGGACCTGTTGCAGGGGATCCAGAGGAGGGCCACGACGTTGATCAGAGGAATGGAGCACCTCTGCTATGAGAACAGGCTGAGAGAGTTGGGGTTTTTCAGCCTGGAGAAGAGAAGGCTCCGGGGAGACCTTATTGAGGCCTTTCAGTACTTAAAGGGGGCTTATAAGACAGACGGCGACAAACTTTTTAGCAGGGCCTGTTATGATAGGACAAGGGGTAATGGTTTTAAACTAAAAGAGGGAAGATTTGGACTAGATATAAGGAAGAAATTTTTTATAATGAGGGTGGTGAGACACTGGCCCAGGTTGCCCAGAGAGGTGGGAGATGTCCCATCCCTGGAAACATTCAAGGTCAGGTTGGACAGGGCTCTGAGCAACTTGATCTAGTTGAAGATATCCCTGCTCATGACACGGGAGGTTGGACTAGATGGCCTTTAAAGGTCCCTTCCAACCCAAACTGTTCTATGATTCTATGATTCTAAGTCTCCGCTAAAATTTCTTGCAATTTAAATTTCAGCTGACATTTATATTGCAAACATTCCTTCTTATTTCAGTACTGCTTCCTGTTAACTTCCTTTGTCACTTAGAGCAGCAGTAGTCTTGCCTGCCTTTAATAGCAGTTGGGGATGAAAGTTTTGAAATGTGTCTGAGAAAAAAAAAAAGATGAAATCAAACTGAAAACCATTGTGAAATTTCTTAAAGAAAACTGAGAATGAGAAAAGGCAGATAATAAAATATGATCAGATAAGAAATCCAGCCTGATTTTTAACTGGACAGCTGCAGGTCTTTCTGTGGAAAGAGCTGGATCACATTTTTAATTCATAAGTATAGGTCTGGCTGTATGACTAAGATTACAAATTACCCTTCTCTTCTGATGTCAATAGAAGCCTAAGAAAAAAAAAGAAAAAAAAAAAAAAAAGAGGATAAAATATAGCATTTATGCTGTTATTCAGCTATTATCACTGATTCCCAACTTTCCTGGTACTTTATTGACCTCTTAAGTATTACTTGGAAAAAAAATTGATTAACTGATCTCAAGACTAGAAAAGACCTTCATGATTCTTCAGTCTGGTTGCCTGAAGAACACAGATCATAAAAATTCATGGATTAAGCTGAGACTAGCAATATCATTGTGTTGTCTGCCTTTATTCATCTCTCTTTTCATATCTTCTCTGATTCTCTTTTTCCTCCCTTCTGTTACCCCCATGACTTTTTCTCGTTCTATCTACTTATTTCATTCCTTCAGTCAGACACTACACCAAACAAAAATGATCAGCATTTCAGTAATAAATGATGACATCTGAGTGAAAGTGCCAAACAGAATTAGCACATGGAGAATACAGGGTCAAGGAGAAACACAGACACTGGGGCCATAGCTCTTGGCTGCTGGTAGACCCAGAATGACAGCACTGCAGCGACTACATTCATTTTCCTTTGAAATCATCAGGGCTGGAATGCTTTCACTTTATTGATTTTTTTTTTTTCTTTTTTTTCCATAGAGTCATAGAATTATTTAGGTTGAAAAAGACCTTTAAGATCATCATCCCAAGCACAAATACAGGCTGGGTGGAGAATGGATGGAGAGCAGCCCTGAGGAGAAGGACTTGGGGGGGTTAGTGGATGAGAAGCTCAACATAAGCCAGAAATGTACACTCGCAGCCCAGAAAGCCACACGCATCCTGGGCTGCATCAAAAGAAACGTGGCCAGCAGGGCAAGGGCGGTGATTCTGCCCCTCTGCCCTGGTGAGACCCCATCTGGAATTCTGCGTCCAGCTCTGGGGCCCCCAACATAAGAGGGACATGGAGCTGTTGGAGCAGGACCAGAGAAGGGCCGTGAAGATGACCAGAGACTTAGAGCACCCTTTCTATGAGGACAGGCTGAGAGA
>VYXH01000013.1:111788-245034 GCA_013397275.1 Burhinus bistriatus | reverse complement strand
GAGGAGGAGGAGGAGGGAGGCGGCCTTGCGGCTGAGCGCCCTCCTCATAACGTGCTTCAGCTCGGCCAGAAGTTAGGGAGGACGTGACCCAGGGATTAGTGAGTGAAATTCTTGTTTACATTGTGCAGCAGATCAGACTAGATGATCCTACTTTAAAAATCACTCTTCAACAACAACCACAACAGACTGCCCCACCGTTGCTGTCACTGCAGACTGGTGTTTCAGAGCTACCGCACTGGGTGTGAGGCGGCTCAACGCCCTGAGCTTGCCCTCAAGCACCTGAGCCCATAACGCTGACGGCCCAAACCACTTGCTGTCACCAGTGTCTGAAGGATGGAGCTTACACTATGGCAGGCTTCTGCTGAGCAAGAATAGGATTTATTGCACCCAGCTTTACAAGTCTGCATCTGAGCTTGTATAGCCAGGCTACACCAGAATCAATGGCAATAAGGAAATAAGCTATAGCTAGGCTTCCTCAACTATAACGAATAGGTCCCCACTGACTGTTTAGAAGCCCAGAAGGACCAGTTCAGACGTGGATGCTCTAAAGGTGGATAAAAAGATTATTTCTTTGGCAATGGCAACAGATCTTGTGGGCAGACACACATGCATGGTGCTCCAAAGAAGTCACAGGAGCCATTAGAGAACATTTAAAATCTGTTGCTCCCTAAGGAGAGGCTTAAGCTTCAAAAGTTCAGCAAGTGCTTCAAGGAGGGAAGGTTAAATAGATCTCGGATAGCACAGTAATATGTATAGAACATACATAGGAAAGTATGAAAGATAATTAGAATTAAAGGAGATGGGAGGAGAGAGCCAAAAATTATGGGAAAACAGAAAGCTCTCTGTTATTTCTCACATAACTGCTGGTGACAGCTTCTTTTTTCCATGTTGCCTTTTTCTAGAGACACTTTTAAGGATAGAACTAGGACGTTAACAATATCCAGTTCTTTACTGTAAAGATGCTTTGGAAAGAAAAATCCTGAAATATTTCATTCCTAGTTGTATTTTTAAAAGATTTCTAGGATTTCAATAAATACTCTAACTGACCAGCCACAGAAGATACCAAAGCAGTTCGTATTAATTTATAATATTTTCAGTCTACTAATTAAAATGCTTTGGAAGCTTTTAATTATCTCTGGGAGCTGTCTTTAAAAACTAAATAATTTACCTTCCATGTCATGTACCTTGATAAGAGTTTTTAACCTCTTTTGCTAACCAAAAGAAGAGAAGAATAAGATGACATCTCTGATTGGAAATAACTGTCATGATTTTGTTTCTTTTTTTAAAACAAGTATTTACTCCCCGTAATTATGTAGTAAGCACTAGCCATAAGGAAATACAACTCCGAGGTTGTTTGTAGCTGGAAGTGACACTGAATCTTCAAAGATGTGCATTGCATTTCACCTGCTACAAAACACAGATATGTTTATAAGAAGTCAGTTAAGCCTATTTCATGCAATGAGCTACACTATGCTGTGAACCTCAGAGCTTACTGCAAGATCAGGGTTTTACAGCAACATAATCTACATCCAGACCAAGAGTACTATGAGAAACACAAGATAATATAAAGGCAGTAATATAGTATATAACAGGGATCTGTAATGGAAACATTATAGCTATGTTGTAACATCCATACTGTTCAAAAAAAACCCCAAAGGAAATTGAGAAGTAAAGGCTGAAACTCCATCCCTCACTCTGCCTGCAGTCTCACAATTTGTTTAAACTGATTTTGGAACAAGCTGCTGACCATGGTGTTCATTTTGCTCCTCACTTTGCATTCTAGCTCCTTTTGGCTTGTAAGTAACACAGTGAGTCAGAACAGGAAACTGATGCAGCTGAAAACCAAACAGACCAAAAGAAAAGATTGTTTTTTGTCCAGATCAGTTCCTGATCCAACTCACTGCGCCGTTGTACCAGCTAGCACTGACACAAGGAGTGCCAAGGGCCGGAGTGACAGTGGGACCACACCTTCTGGAAACAACCCCCTCAATTCTGCTTGAATCGGTGGTGAAAACACTGTCTTATTCATTGTGAACTACTACAGCATTAGACAAATTTGCAGATATTTTCAACGGTCTTAGGTATTGCTTTTAACTGTAGGTATTGGCATTAACTATAACCAAGGGATTTGTCTAGATTATGGTTTAAATATTTGCCATCAGACCATGTCAGGTAACCCATTTTAACTGTTTGAGATATCCAATGCAACAAGACAGTATACAGTTCATATACTGAATACTACTAAGCAAAATAAATTTTATATATAAGAGTTTAGAAGAGAAATATATGCAAAACTAAAACTGTCTGAATACATTTCTTCTTTGCCAGGTTTCAGCTCAGTTTTTACAGGGGCATTACTTATGCCAAAAAACATGAACCTTCAACATAACGCTTATACAGAAGCTTAATACAGCAGTGCCAGCAATCTTTGTAGAGGCAAAGTAAAACAACTCAAGGTTGATACAACAGCAAAAGTCATAAAAAGGTGGTTGTAAACAAAAAGGGTTTTAGGACTTCTGGGAAGGCTAGAACGTACATTTTAATAGGTAACTGCTTACTTTGTCTCTGCCTGTTTTCTTTAGCTTTCTAGGGTAAAGGGAGTTACTAATACTCTGCAGAAGTAAAATCAGTCCTGTAAATTTTATATGAACTTATAATGAATATGTTAAAACCTATCTGATAATCTAGGAGTCCTTTTAGTCCTATGTCGTATTTTCATAAGAACATGCTAAGTATTTAAAATGTAGGGACGGTCAACGGATGTGAACAGCAATTAACATCTGCAGAAGATTATTTTTGATGTAGTTTCCTGACATCTTGCCTCCCTGAATTAGCAGGAATGCATCCATTGGAATAGGGATCTATCAGTGGCAGTCATCAGACCAGCCATATCAAAATGCTTTGAATGACACCTACTGTGTAGCTTTTCATATTGAACGAGTTACCCTAGGCTGCTGCTTCTGCAACCAGTGGAGAAACAAACAATTCTAGGACATCATTCACACAGTCTATTTTAGACAACTACTTAGGATAAAATGATTTGCAGTCACTGTACTGACTAGATCTCTACATCTCTATTTGGTCAGGTTCATTCTGCTTAGCATAGCTATCTGTAAGGGACATTCGGGGGAGGGAGCCAAGAGACTATAAACTAGTCAGTGTAACTTTGATTTCAAGATGGATAAGAGAACAAATACACCCATTTTAAGTAGTTGGAGGAAAGAAGGATCATCAGTAACAGCCAACGTGTATAAGCAATGCCAAGCCAATCTCAGTCACTTTAATAACAGGCTAGAAGTCTTGTAGTAAGCAGATGCAGCAGGAGTTAACAGGACTTTTGACACTATCTTGCATGACACTCACGCAAGCAAGCCAGATAGTCTAGATGAAACGACTGCTAAAGGTCACAACAATATTCACAAGGAAAGTAGTAAGATTTCTTTATCTAACTGGAAGGATTTAAGATAGGGTTCCACAGAAATCTGTGTTCTATTTAATATCATTCAGTGTTTTCACTGATGACTTGATGAAGGAATAGTGAATAACCTGATCGCATTGTCAAATGACTCAGTGCTCAGAGACGCTGCTCTCTTAGGGACAGCCTTAGAACTTAAAATAATCTTGAGAATTGCTGTAATGCTTTGAAAAACAGGATGCACTTTGATATGGATAAGTAGAGCACGTTACACAATAGTCAAATGCAAAAATAAAATGGGAAAGGATTGGCTTGCAGCAGTCATGCAAGGAAAAGACCTGAGAATGAAACTAAATGTCAGACAACAATGTCAGATTCTTGGAAAAAAATCCCACTATCTACAAATGTGTTATAGGTAAGACACGGAGAATCTGTTCTACACATTTGCTGGTTAGATGCCAGTTGGGATACTGTGTTCAGTCTTGGGCATTGAACTCAAGAATGAACCGGGAGAGCCCAAAGAAAAGCAACAGCAATGATCTAAGAGTCCAGAAAACATAACCTGTAAAGAAGGGCTTTAAAACCTCCCAGGTTCTTAGTCTAGGAAAAAAAAAAAAAAAAAAAGAAAGACTGAAGGAAAATATAGTAACAGGCTCTAAATATAATGTGTTTTTCCAAGAAGGAAAGTGATAAACTATCTTCTGGGTCCACTGGTTATGGGATAAGAAGTTACCTACTTAGCCTTTAGCAAGGAAGTCTTAGGTTGGACTTTGTAAGAACTTTCTCAATGTAACAAAAGTGAAGCACCAGCACGCTTTGCTGAAAAAAACTGTAAAACCTCTATCATGGGAGGTTTTTATCAACAGGTTAAAAAAAATATTTGTTGGGAATTATTTACATATAGTTGATTGTGCTGTGGTGGAAAATGAATTTTTAATGTCCTTTCCAGACTTAACTTTCTTCTGTTTCTATTTTTTTCCAATCTTTAGAAAAATATATTTAGTCTTAGTATGATAGTTCAATTAAAAGTCTTTATATGTATGTTTTGCACAAAAACCGGTTGACTAACAATCTAATACAAATATAAATTTGCTTTGCCCCCCTCAAATAGCCTTAATTCTAAATCAGAAAAATTCTAAAGCAAATATTGTTTTGAGTAATAACAAAGATTACATATTAGTCTTTGATGACTGCGTAGGAATAGAAAGAACAACCTAAAAAAAGAAGTGCTGCTGCAAATCTGTGTGGAACAGACTTATTCAAGCATTGCAACAAAAGCGTTACCCATGCTTTATTTAGAAATAGGCATTTCAAGGTAAATTCAAGGCTGCCTTTCTCAGAGCTTTTCCTGACTTTTCTACTCCTTTCATTCTGATCAATGAAGGCTTAGTACCGATATGCTAGGGGTGCCACCTGCATAGCTTATAGTTCAGCAGTAAAACTGAATGCCCTTCGAAGTACTTCAGGAAAAAAAAAAAAAAAAGCTACTTACCTTATAAAACCTAATGGATTGAAGAGCAACAAGAAGGAATTCCCATCTAAATGCAAATCAAGGCAAACCCATTTTGAATGCAGGAGTAAACTACAAATGGTAATTTTCCCACAATTTGCTAGTGCTCCTTACTACAATTACAGTTCTATACAACTCAAGTAGTTAACAGCTCTTCTCCTGATGAGCTGTCAATGAACAACTTAGAATTTTTCCAAATGTATGTCATAGATATGCTTATTCTGTTGCAATCTGTTTGTGCAAAATTAATTTAAAACACTTACTGCTTATTTTTGGTTTAATTTAGCCTGGTTCATGAAGTGGAAAAAGACAGAAGTTATCGGAAAAAAAGGTTTCGTGTGCTGGTTAAACCGTAAATTAAACTCCTACTTGTTTTCTGCTAGAGTGTGATAACTGATACCAGTGGTTTACAACAGCTGAGAACAGTAGAGTCAGTGAGGCTGAGATTAGAATTCCGCCTTGGATCCCTCTGCATTTAAAAATGCTAACTGCATGGTGAAAAGGTTGACTGTGAGGTGGCAGTCCGTAAGTCTGTTAGGTGGTCAGAGAACATTGTCGGTCCCAGTGAAGAACTCTGGGCCTGATTCTGATACAAAGTCCTCCTTACCTCGAAAAGCTCAGAGTAAACAGAGCAGCTGTGCAGGAATTGTAGTTTCTACCATTTATTCTAAGGAACCCCTGTTCCAGCACCAAACAAACTAGTGAGGAAGGGGAGATCTCATGCAAAATACTGGATTCAAGTTTTTTCTTCCTGTACCTAGAAGGAATGCAATAAAATTTGCTCTAGTCTTAGAAGGCTTTTGAAATATTAAATGCTATAATCATGTCAGTGTGTAGCAATATAAATGAAGGTGGTGAAAACTCAGAGATTACAATTTATTTAGAACACAGTAACGAAATCCCATAACAAAACCTGGCATTGAAGATGCACTCTGTATCAGCATTGTATGTTCTCCACTGGATCCTTACTGGTGTCAGTTTGGTGCTCTGTCCCTAATCTGCAAAGCCCTCAATGAATTAGAGACACAACTATCCTGCAGCAGGTATGAAAGTGATGGAGCAAGTGTGCATATCCTATATGTATTTCTAATACTGTATGACAAGGTTGAAGATTGCTCTAATGATTTAATTTTAAAACAGCTTGAACAGAGTTTGCCATCAGATAAGAACTCTACCCTGAAAGCGTTTTTTTTCTTCATCCCAATATCATCAGAATATGACTCACCCAGTGGTCGTAAGCAGGAGCCGTTTGACATGGAATACAGAACAACTATATATTGCTTTTACATTTTATAGCTAGTAACTAGCCTCCCAGTGCAGGTATCCTCCCACATAACAGTCACTATAATATGAATTACTTTACAGAGTTAATTATTAGTGATAAGCAGTCACAGTTGGGGATCTTTAGTAGGTTAAATGGATAACATAAACGGAACAACAATCAAATTTAGCCAAATCCTAAAGGGAAAAAAAAAAAAAAAGGAATATAGGAGTGTGTTCAGTACTAGGAAAGATGATGAAATGGACAACTTGCATTTCTACTAAATCTTCATTGCAATTACAGTACTGAGTGGTGAAATCTGTTTACCCTGAAGACATGGGAACTGAACGTGCAGAATGATTTCACATTTTCAGTGGAGAGCCCTTCCTAAATATTTCTGTATGGAAGTGAACTTGCAGTTTAATCCCAATGAGTTCTGTCACTGACTTAATTGAGAAACAGGATAGATTTACAAAACTTCCTTTGATCTAACACCAGAAACAAAGAACTCATCTTTTACATGAACAGTGTCCTGCAGCACCTCACTTTGAGAAAAAAAAAATGGTACTAGTGACAGAAGGGTTAAGCACTTCTAAAAAATAAACTTCAAAGGAAGTAAAAGACCAAGGAACAGTCTAGATCCCCAGCTAAATTCTTACAGAGAAGTCAAGGCAGAAATGGAGAAGAGGCAGGATTTGTTTACATAACGTCTAATCTCTAGCTGTGTGTCTGATCCTGTATCGCTCTGCAACTCAGATAAGGCAGAGTTTTGAGTCAAGAATATCAGAGGCGTTCTCTGTATAAAACTTTGTGGCCAATATTCATTCCTCACATTGCTCACGTAGAATATAGGTGGAGCCTGAATCAATATTATCAGCATGGCACATGATTAATTAAATAGCCCAACAATTTGAATTCTGCCCTTTTGAACACGAAGTTCAAAAAAGTTAAGTGCTTGTGGAGAACTAACCTGAATTTGTTAAGAATACTGATGTTACAAGCGTCCTACCTGATTCTGCAAACACAGGGATGCCACTTAATCTATTCCAGAGTTTTTAAGTGTTCTTGTCATAAATGTTTGTTATCATATGTGCTCAAAAAGATATACTTTAGCTGTTTTCACACATATGCTTGAGTGGTCCTTAGTCTCTTTGAAATAGGACCTACCTCTTATCACACTGAGGGGCACGGTTAAGGGCAAGGGGAAATTATTGCTGGAGAGAGCTGCAGTTTTCAGGTAATAAGCCTGGTTACGGTAGATACTTTGTTGTGACAAATGTACATTTAAAAAAAAACCCAAAGAACAGATTAAGATAATACTAATGGTAAAAAACAGGTAAGCATCCACTAATTTAAAGTGAATGGAAAATAAGAGTAAGCGTGATCTTACGTGGGTCTTCATTCACTGGCATTGAATACGGGATTATTTGTGTTAGTTAAAGTTAAGAATTTAAGTACTTTAGCTGGATTGAGGCCAGAGTGCTGATGAGTAATCTGCAGAACAGAGGCCACTGAGAATAATAAATTAAAAAAAAAATACTTTGAGCCAATTCTGATTTAAATAAACACATTTACTATCCACCATTTTGCTTTCTTTATCTTAGTGTTGTATGTCAAAGCCTCTGTCACGGATAGTGATGTCACTGTGCAAACAGTTATTACACCAGCTTTCAATGATGATATTTTTTAAACTTAAAATGAAACACCTTTTCCCTAACAAAGCCTAAATTTAATTGATACCACACTTCAGGCTTGAGTAAATATGCAAAATGCTAGTAACCTGTTAGTAGCCTACCATTAAAATGTAATTTTCATGATCATCAGCAGTTTTGAAAGGCTGGAAGCAGATCTGTTGAACCTAGATAGTTAGCAGCATGATGCAGGTCAGCGTTACAAGGGTGGTTTACTGAAAAATAGAGACAACCTTCAGCTCAGAGCTGAATTGCCCACAGTCCCAACAAAACTTCAAGAAATTTACATAGGCCTGGATTGAGGAAATAATTCACTCTGTGGCACAAGCTGCACTAAGCAGCAGGTAACTACAGGCTAAACATGGAGCAAACGAGCTGTGCTATAGGTGGCCACTTTCTGCAGAGCTTATCGTGACTGAGGATCTCAATACTCAATAGGACTCCAGAAGGAGTATTTGAAAGCTATCTCAAAGAGGCAGGCAAAGGTAATGAAGTATTCGTCAGTGCAGTTCTAGGACTTCCTAGTCCTAAGAAGGACTTCCTTGTAGCACTCTGGGTTTGTGTGTTTGCATTGGATTTCAAGCCCACCTCACAGCTGACAAACGCTAGGCATGAGTGCCATCAGTGGCCCCACTAAAGCTTGTGAAGTCTGTTATCTCAGAGTAGCTACTATTATGCATAGACAAACCAATATATTCATAAACTTCCTTCAACACAGAGCCTACAGTTGACCTGTAATCTCCAAATAAATTAATTTTTGACAAAAAGCTGGTTTTCAGATGGCACTGAATCTGCATAGCTTGAGGAACCTAACCCTCTTCCTGAATTACTTCCAGATCTACTGCTGATCACTCCAGGTCTAATTTTTGTGCGCTGCTTCTTTTTTATTGTTATGCACAAAAGAAATCTGCAATGACAGCAACATGCAACAGATATCTTCCTTCTGTCATGCATGCTTTCCCTTTTGATAGCCTCTTAACTATATCCTTCCATCATTTCAGGTACACTACAGGTGAAATGAGATCATCCTCTTTACTGGTTCTGTGGTTTGACACCATCTGGATGGACTGAAGCAAGGACTGTGCTAAGCAACAAGCATATCAAATGTCTAAGCTTAATGTTTTATGACTACAAACAATATCATAAAGAGACATGGAAATACTGGTAAGGCTTTCCCCTGTATTCCAAGAACCAGAATGGAAAAAATTCAAATTAGCTCCACGCTAAGGACCAGGGACACACCTCCAGCAAGGCTGCCACCATGCTCATGTTACTGCAGAGCTTGTGGACATGCGGATACAAAAGTGTACTTATGGGCAGTGGATGCTTATAGTGTGGCTATCTATGGCAAACACTGGGTTCACAAGCACATAAGCTTAGATGCAGATTCACTCTGTAGTTAAGTGTCCGCAAAGAACTGAAATTATTTCTTGACGTGCTTCCCTAGGGCTTTTGGTTGTAGCTCATCACAGGCTCTCAAAATATGGAAATAAAGCATTGTATTCAATATTCAACAGCCTGTTTGAGGAGACTTCTGTATGAAGATAGAGTAGTACCTCCCAGTTAACAGTGGTATGAAAATGGACTGTTTAAATTGTCATTACAAGGTAAGGTAATAGTTGAGTCATAAGAAAATCTAGCCTTTCTGAAGTAAATAGAAAAATTGGCACTGATTTCAGTAGAGTCAGGATTAAATTCTATTTACTGCACATTAAGTTGTGTATAAGCCCTATGGAGATGCCTCTGCTTCTGAAGCACACTTAAGCAGCACACTGGAAATTCAGTGTCAGCTTAACTTAAATGAAAAAAAAAAAAAAAAAGCAAGTTAAACATTAAATNAAAAAAAAAAAAAGGCAGTTGAACATTACATTAAATAATGCAGTCAGTAGTTTGAGATTAAAGTGGTTGTTTCTGCCAAAATGGTCATATATCAAAGTTAATAATCTTTTGAGATAAGGAGCATCATCTTGAGATTAAGAGTTCTCAGAGCTTTGGACCTTTATATCAGGGAGACTACCTGTATCCTGTGCTGTCTGCCAGAGAGGGAGCCAGTGAAAGTGCTCATGGAGGAGTACTGGCAGTGCAGAAGGGAAACTGCTGCTGGTTGGGCGATCCCAAGAACACTCTCTAACCTTGGCGATTTGGGTTAAGCATTGGCGTTTCAGCTGGGTTGTTCTCAGGAGATGACCAAGTAAGGCCTTGTGAGGGACAGTGTGGGACATTCCTGCAAGAAGGGGAGCTGATTTGGCTTTGACATTTCAGGGGGTTGTTATATTAATTTTTAGTTTGTTTTGATGATATTTTAAGCTCTTGGGAAAGGCACACCGAGTTCGGAATAGATGCCTGGCTATGGACCTCTAGAAAAACATGAAGTATTTATTTAAGGTCATTACTGGGCTTAGGTAGACATTACATTGATTCATGGTCTTAAAGTAATTTCATGGCTAGTGCATACCAATTTTTGGAATGTTTGTATATATACTGATCTTTATATAAAGTGCAGGACAATGTCCTATGATAATTCTCTGAAAATTATCAGTTCTTAAGAATGTCTGAACTGTTTTAAAGGAAGCTCTAAAATAAGCACACAACTCAGAAGAGCAGCCTACTTTACAGTGATCTTTTGTGTAAATCTTGATGTGTGCTCTGAAAACGCGCTAGCTTCCTATACATTCTTACAGTCTGCAGTGTAAAAGTCTGTTGCTATGAACTTTAAATACAACACATGCTATGTATGGTTAACTTATCTTAAGCCACTTGCAGCTCCTGTTCTAGAAATATCTGAGTTCTGTAGAACTTTCTTGTGTATTTATCATCATAATGTCTCTTTGACTTAGAGATGTGTTACACCATTATTTTTTTATAAATGGGAAACTGAGGCACTGGGAGACACAAGCGATCTGAAAGGGCAGATGGTTGCAGCCAGCTCCCTCTGAACTCTAAAGCATGCCCCAGCTACTGGCACTATATTTTTCTTGTTTCTAAATTCTTGTTTTCCTTAATGACTCTGCAACTGAAATGCTCTTTGAACTCCAAAATTTCTTCTCTAAAACAGCAACAGCCAAATGCATAAGGCCATGAGGAAAAGAAGGAAGGTTGAGGAAGGCATCCTTTTCTCCAAAATGTAATGTCTGAACCTGTAAAATCCTGGATGATGGAAGAAACTACTTGATGACCAGTTTGTATTATGTCCTTTTGTACCAAAGTGGTGCTCAGTGGCATCCTGCTGTCTCTTTCTGAAGACATATTCCAGGAAAGACAGTTGTGCACTCTCCGTGGAAACTATTCCTCACAGTGCTCCCTAAGAAATTATCTTTGGCAGCATCCTGTCCCTGTGTACAACAGGTCTGTTGCGATGTACTCTTGTGCAGTCTTTATCAGCATGCTCAAGGGAGAGGGGCTGGAAAGGAATCTGTCGTCTTCTTTCATAAGACATTTCTTTATCGATAGCTGTTTCCATTTATGTAACGAGCTGGATCCTGAGGTAGTACACACTATGAATGTTTCCAAGTAAATACAATCCCAACACCCGAAGCTTCAAAGGCCAAACACACAACAGCAGGCAGATAGCAATCCTGTAGCTGCCGCTCTCCTTGCCACTCAGTGATCAGCTATTTTCCGTTGTCACCAGGAGCTCTCTTCTTTTCTGATTCCCAAGCTCTTTCCCTCACTTAGTCTTTTCTGAACCTTTAATGTTTTCCTCAACTCTGTCTGTCCATCAGCTTCCTTTGTCACCTTCAGTACTTGTGCTAGTCATTTGTGTTTTAATAGACAATAAAAATTGTACAAAGACCCTGATCCAGCAAAGTAACTTGGCATGCACATAGCTTTAAGTGCTGTAGTACTGTTGACTCCAACAGGACTACCAATATACTTAAAATTAACTCCACATTTAAGTGCTTTCCTGGATCAAAGCCATCATCACATCGACATGAACCAAAACAAAACAGCACCTGAGATTCAGCAACATAAATACATAGCAACCTCAACCAAACTCAGTGCTGTAACCTTCAGGTTACCTTTCTTCAGTGCCTTCTGTCATTGCTAGCTATGTTATGGTTACACTGAAAATCTATTCTGCAAGCATATGCTGGAAGTAGTGCTTAGGAACAATCCTGTTTAAGCCAATGCTTTCTTACGGTTTTAGAATTTGCCTGGCCTGTTTTGCTAGATCAGGCTCTTGGACAATAAGGTCCTCAGGGCAAGAATCATGTTTATTTTTCTGCTTGAATCATATGTGCTTGTATGCCACAAAATAGTAATTAGTAACGTTTTTGTTCTGAGGTACAAGGAAGACTTTCTACACGCCACAGATGCCCTGGCTTGCACAGTTGTAAGTGAAAAAGTATGATAGATAAAAATTTCAAAAGTTTAAGGTATTAACCTTATCACTGGCAATTTACTGTAACTCTAAACATGCAAAAAGACTAAATTAAAACCTCCCCTCTGGAATTCTGCCCCCTCCCCTTCTTTTGCTGACCTTCTGCCTCCGTTACCTTTTCTCTTTTATTCTCTGTTGATTACTCCACAGGTTTACACTTCAGCTTATAAGACCTGTATGGTAGGAGCCTTGTCCTTTGTTAATCATAAAATAAGATTATGCGTACCTTGGGCACTGTACAAATGATTATTGTCTTCCTACAAATGTCTTCCAAATGGCCCCACCCTCAGTTCCAGCTGAGAATGCTGTTGTGAACAAGCTCAAAGAATAAATATTTTGCATTCATTTCACCAGCACAATGGAAACATTTTTCCAAGCTGCTGCCAAGATGGTATCTAGTCGTCTTCTGAGTCAGCAGCCCAGGCAGCTGACTTTCAAATGGCCAAACTTGCTTGATTGTAATCTTGAAAGAAAAAAACACAGAGACAAGCTGTATTTTTAGAGAGCTGTATTGCTCTCCTTGTGCACAAGCTGGTAGTAACACTATAAAATATGAAAGCTGGGGAAAAGACACCACACAGAAGGGAGCATTGTTTGTGATGTCCCCCTTATTTCTCCCAATTTCAACAGTTTATTTCATCCAGTCAGAGGAAGGAACTGAGGAATGTTGTGAGAAAGTGAGAAAGGAATATCACTGCTTGTCCTGCATGTCCAAAAGCCCATGTCCTTTTGGTATCAACCAGCTTTTTACTTTCTTTAAAGCTCTGCTGGCCATTAAAGACAGTATATCTAAAAATACAATGTAGACAAAACTGAGCTAAGAGAGATGAAGATGGCAAGGAATTTGTAGAGTTCTATCCCATAAGCACATTTTGCTTATTCTTAGCTGTATTTTCTCTCTCGTCCAATACATAAGCAGGCATGGTGGAACAGAACAGGTTCAAAACTGTGCATCTCTCCTCCATTCGCACGGAAAGGCTTTGCTCTATAATCCCTACTGCTTTGTGAATAAACAGCCTAGACGGCAAATAATTTTTGTGTTCCAAAATTGCCCAGATTATAGCTGATAAGAAACTGTCTGTGATCCTACATTAAGCTGCAGCTTTACATTCAATCAGAGAGTATGTATCTGGCTTCTAATCGCTAATAGAGCTTACTCTTATGAGAAGTTCCGATCTTCTAGCAAAATAACAGGATGCTTACTAAATTAACAAGTCTAAGATTCAGAAATAAGATAGGCCATGAGAAATCAGTTCTATGGGTAAAACCAGGCTGCCAATATTAAAGCACCCTCTTACATCATGTTACTTATTCAAAAGATATCTATTTATATAGACAAATGAGGCCAGATCCTTTGGTTTAGCCTTTTTATATCATGCATAGTGCAGGACTTAGAGTGATAAAAGTAACTTATCCTTAAGCCACTAACTCTGTCTTCAGGATGCTGGGGTCATGATTTTGGTATCAATGTGTATCTTAAAAAAGACTCATAGATGCTCTAGTTTTAATTGCCTTAGCTACTTATAGCCTTATGGAGCTGTCAAAGCAGCTGGGAATTGATTGGACTCAGCATTCTGGCTATTCATACTTTCCACAGAACCTTTCTCCTTTTGATCTAGGACTAGGAGGAACAGGAATTGTAGGACTTCATGCCATTAAAATAAATTCTCCACTGAGTGAATCCATAGATAGTTGATTAAGTTATCTCTGTGGCTGCAGAAAATCCACAAGCTGACACAGACACACATTTCCTTAGGGCAGAAAAAATCATCTTTATGCAATACAGTTTCTCTGCATCCTAAGATTGACTGCCATGAATCTGAACACTGCAACCAGAATACAAATACATTGGGAAACCAGTGTTTCAGGACGTTGTGACTGGACATTTCTACTTCTAAAGCAAATAAGTAGCTTTAAAAAAAGGCAAATTAACAGTAGAAAATGGATAGTAAGATTTGTTGCATATTTTAAATACTAAAAGGGGAGGAAAATACCAAATGTGATACAAAAGATATTACTAATAGGGAGAAGGTGAAGTGGGACAACAGGATATTAATTAAATGGGAATTGTAATTAAAAAGTAGTGTGGTATAGCTGAAGCTTTCTGTTTTTTATAATGTTCAGTTCCAACTGAGTTTACTGGTTCATTTATTCTTTATGTCCCACTGAATCTCACTATGGATTTTCTAACCATATTAAATAATTCTCCTGTGAGAATATATATATAACACTATATTCAATTCAATGGAGCTACTGTGAGCTCTGTCAAAGGAGAATGAAATCAAATCAGGCGGGCTCAAAACATTTCTCCATTAATATTGTATGTAGCTGTTACATAGTTACATAGTTACATAGTTTTGTTACATCAAAAAGTTATTCCTTTACTAGGTTTGCAACTAGTTAGTTACATGCCAACTGTTGGACAAATACATACCATTTTTAAATTAAATACACTTTCACGTGGACAGCAACAGTTCCAGTAGGGGAAATGTTTAAACAACGATGGCTTGTTACAGCCCATAGGATCTGTTAGAGAACAGAATCATCGCCCAAAAGGAATGCTCGTATTAAGGCATGTAAGACTAGCCTGGACACAACACCACTGCAAGAGCTTTCTTTGCTGGTAAATCACAGCCTTTCTGGCTCTAATTTCTATGATCAGTTTACTGTGGTGTAAATCAAAGCTGAACCACAGTAATGTCTTGGCACTCTAATATATTGCCTTAAACCACATGAATGCTGAAACAGGGAGTTCTTGCACATTTGCAGACTGGATTCCTTTTTTTCCCAGCCCATATTTTTTTTTTAAGACAATATCAGAATCAAAGAACACTTTTCTGTTCTCCTCATCAGATTTAAATCTTTTTAATCAGCCAGCTAGGTTATGGAGCATGGCTTTTTGGAGAGAACCAAACTGAAGGACCTGCTGCACATATCCTGGTTCCCAGGCTCCTTGCCAGCAGCAGGGTGTGATGTAATAGCCTTTCACGCTGAACAAGTTAACAGCCCTGGTTTTGAGTTTACTACATTTTGGCTAAGAAACAGCATGAATAGCCTTGCAGGAAAGTGCTACTGTTTAACAAGCAGGTAGCTGCAGAGACAATCTTGTTTCCCTGTCTGTATCTAGGAGTGGAAGAGGGAGTCCCAGCTGTACGTTACATCTCTCCTCCTCCATACGCTGGAGCAGCAAGGGCTATGTAAAACAGATGCAGACTGGACTCTCTCAGTCCCTCCTGTGTGCTGTATCTGTAGTTTTAACAGGACTTGCTCACACAAGCTTAGAGTAAGTCTCAGACTACCTTCTGGCTGAGATGCCCTCTTTTTAAGAACGTTCTGGGAAATCACTTGGTTCAGAAGTTATTTGGAGAACAGTGGTTAACTACACAATTGTATGGAAAGGTCCATTTGTAAGCATGTTCTGCCTTTGTTACTTCTTCTGAGCAGAGGAAGCCCCAACCCTTTTTTTCACTAGAAGGGAACTCAAAGGCAACTCCTCAGTTTGGAGCTAGCATCTTCTTTCTCTGGCCTGGACTCCTCTCATGCCGGGAAAGGGGAAACCCATAAAGGCCAGGAAATGGTGCACCACAAAAATGCTTGTGTTTGCAGGAGACAGGGAATACTGCTATTTTCACAGTGTCTTATGCATCACTGGAATAAGAAAGGATGAAATGAAAAGGATACAACGACATTAAGCTCAACATACTACATTCCACTTTAAAATATGGGCAAAGCAGAAACAGGGCAAACATGTTCGTTATTGAATTTGCAACCTCTCTACATTCCTTTCATGGTTAGTAATGTCACAGTAGAGAAGAGTTATCATTTACCACTTTCTGCGTGAAGGTTACACAGTCCAAACAGCATAAGGCCAAAGTACAGAGTCATGAACTGTATTGTGAAAAATCAGATTGCTCCTTCCCCATTTAATGCAGTGCACAGTAATCTTTTGGTATAGCTTTGATCTCTTATCAGCTCAATTGCTCATTATAACCTTCTAACTCAACCACTAGGAACACCTACACACCCAGAGGAAAGCCTGTAAGAGCTGCTGCAATGGTGTGTCAGAGCCTCATCACATCTAGCTTTGGGCACCTAACAGAAGTGCCTCAGTTACAAATGCAACACCCAGAGTCACTTCCTTTATAATCGGTGCAAAAGGCTGTTCAGCCCACTGAAGATCTGATTCATCCTCTGCAAATGCCTCTCTGGGATATAGAGACAACTGGAGCTACTCTACTCCCAACTTAAGCAGCTCAGATAAGTTTCTAAACTTAGGTAGGATAAATCCAGACCTTAGTGATTATCACAGACATCCATTTAGCATGAGGTTAATTGCTTAGGTTTGTATACTGTGTTGAGATGATGCTGAAGGAGGTTCTCCCTCTGTCAGGAACTGTCTCCCACTTTTTATTCCCCTTGCCAGAATTTAAGGCTTAAAAATCACATTAAAATATACACTGTTCTAAGTGCTACTAAAACATGAAAGCTTTTGATTACGTCTGCTGGGAAATAAATATTTTTATTCTTTGCTCCACGCCTTCTCTCTTACTGAACAGATTTAACCATTCTGTGCCACAGTCTCAGACATATAAAAAACAAGTACACAGTCAGCTTCAAATGCAGTTAATTATAAAAATGGGCTAAGATTAGTTCCAAGTCCTGATACTGCACCTTCCTACAGTTATCTGCTGTTCTGTGGTGGTTTTTTTAATAGTACTTCCAGCTCTGGGTCCAAGGGTTCCTCTTTGCTACTGCAATATACATATAGCAATCGTGAATCATTTATAATAGTTCTGGGATCTCACACATTATCATCACTAGTTAAACAATGTAATAAGTAAATGAGATTTAAGTTGACAGAGTCCTGTAGATAAGAGTCAACTTCTCGTTTCAGATGTCAACATAGAAGCTTCCCTGTCATTAAACTGATCATCTAACAGCATGGCCACTATGATACCATTTATCATATAATTTATAGTGTGTTTTTAAGATAATTGGAATTGTTATGCCAAGAAATTATGATCTAAGTAAACAAGAAATCGAGTTTGCCTTTTACAGATTTGTTTATTGCATTGTGAAAACGTATTTATTAACACACAGCTCAGAATAAATGAAATGTTTGAAATACAGTACTCAAATCAAGAATGTTGGTCTACTGCTGTCATATTTGTAAAGGAATGCTAGGTAAATAACTTACAGGGATCGAAAGACACAACAGTCCTGAGTGAACACCCATCAGCTTCAGATTCATGCTCTTCTGCAGAAACTTAGCCTTTCTCTCCTCTAACAGTTTCTCCTACTAGAAGAGCATGGCAGATCTCTCTCTCTGGTTTCTGTTGAAAATTAAACATCCAGGGCTTTGTTCCTCACATATCTGTAGGTGCTGACATTTGTTCCCAAGTAAACCAAAAAACTAATGATTCACTGGCAGCCCTGCACACTCACTGTTCTCAAATATAAATGAGTACAGAGGGTACAAAACAAAGATAATCAGGCACTGTACATCCTATATATTTTATATATATATTTTTTTTCTGTGTCTTCTGAACTGGAGATAATTGAGTCCAACATATTGAGTTTCCATCCAGACTCTCTTGTGCATATATACAACCACAACAGTTGGTAAATACTTGGAGGGAATTTTGTTTCTTTATTTTGGCATCTTCTACTCAACTTCATATTGTCCAAATAAACAAATAATTAAAACCAAAACAAACTTTTCAGTCTTTCAGTCAGTGGACTGTGCTAAGATTATATTGTTTCCCCATTTCTATTCTAACAGGTACAAAATTCTCCTCTGTAGCTGCATAACACAAATAAACATATTCATATACAAATAATATGACTGATTGACTGAAACCTTCCAAAAATATTTTTGTGTCCTACAAGCCTTTGAGTTTCGTAATTTAGGTATCCCAAGACTAGTAGTTACATGGAAAGGCAGTGAGTTGGCTGGAGAAAAGTTACTCCCGGAGTTCCCTAACTATAAATGTAGGATTTATTTTATTTAATACTTTAATTATTTACTTTTGCATAGCAGCAAAACAGAAAGTCTGTATTTTGTAGGGAGTTTGACTTGCTTAATCTAGAAAAACAAAGGTTGGCTACAGGTACAACAGGATGTAACAAACAATGAATGAAAATAGCTATTCATTGTAGGAGCAAATAGTCATAACCTGCCCATGAATAAAAAAAGGGTTGAAAATCAGAGACTTCCTAACCATTACAGAAGGGGTCCCCAAAATAGGGTACATGTTTTACTGGATGTGTGTGAACGACTTGAAAGTAGTATGTGAATACTGATCCAGTACCTAAACACTATCAGCCTAACAGCAGCTGCTGCTACTGTGGAGGTACCTAACACAAAAGCAAAAAGGTTTCGCTATTGCTGTGTTAGCGTATTCAAATCCTGGAACAGCTTTCCCATGGACGAGTGGGAGGAAACTTCCTGCTTTTAAATAAATCACTAAGAACTGGAACGAAACAGAACTTGTAGTCATTCAACAGGGAAGCGGACCTCATGAGCCTTTATGTCCTTTACAGTTCTAGATTTCTAGATACAGAAAATGTCAAAGATTTTATATTCTGAGGAAAAAAAAAAAGAATAAGAAAAGCTGGGAAAGACAGATGAGACAGATGTAGGGTGGTTAACTCTGGTGGCAGATCACAGTCTGCTAGTTCCGTGGCACAGGGGAACGGTGAATGGAAAGATAAAGTTATTGCAAAGGAATTAACATGAAAATAAAGAAGGAGGAAAAAAAAGGTAGAGGAGCACAAAAAGAGAAGACCAGCGCTGCCTCTGAGGCTCAGACTGGCCAAGGGAGAGGGGAGGAGGCACAATGGCATGCAGTGCAAATGTTGAGGTGGAGAATATCAGAGGCTGGAATTCATGTATTCCCAGGAACCGCTGAGTTCATGCATTCCCAGGAGCTGAAGAAACCACTCTCATGAAGATACCTCTACTATGTGGGGGGCTGGATAAATACCCTGATAGTGCCGCCCTTCCTCCTCTACTCTCTGAGCTGGGGCAGGAGGTGTGATAGCAACTAGTGCCATTTGTCAGCTGCTCTCCCAGTCATCTCAGACGCCAGAGGCAGCAGGAACTCAAACCCCCTGCAGCTTGTACTGTGAATTTCTTTTTGATATGCTCTCCTTGGCTGCTAGCTCTCTCATCAGCTTTTCCTAAGGGAGTTAAAGAATAAAAAAAAATAAAATTTTATGCTTCTGTAAAGTGGCATCTCAGCAATGTATGCTGGGATTTGTAGCCACTGCAAAACTCACTGGAGAACGGTGCAAAAATTAGTTGCTATTTGGGTAAATCAGAAGGGTAGCTACCACCTTTGGTAGTGCCTTGTCAGCTGAATATTGGGAGAAGCTGAGACAAGTCTGAAGTAAAAGGGACATGAAATTGTTTTCGTTCGGTTCCGCAGTATGGACACACATGCTCCAGCCCATCGGTTGTACTACAACAAACAGTTAAACACAACCCTGTACATGCTTTACTTACTGGTTTTGAGGTAGCACAGGGAGCTGGTGTCATGATAGGAGGCTTGGCTGCACTTTGAGATGGAGGCAAAGAAAATCTCTGCCCTGTGTCCGGAGGTGAAGAACAGTGAATCCGTGTTTCTAGTCTCTCAGGCTCATGCTTATAGGATTCAAGAGGAAACGTGGGCTGCTTGGTCACTTGTGTTGGGGTAGATGGAGAAGAGGAGAGGCCAGAGGCTGTAAACAAGAATAATTACCAAAGATCAGTTCAGAAGAAAAGCAGACAGAAATCTCAGCTTTACAGTGAACCTGTATTTTTTCATCACATTTCCCCAGACTAACAGTATGTATCTCACCTCTTGTTTATGAAAGCGAATTGCTCCGCCTTGCTGTTAAAACTCTTTTAATCATTCAGCTGGTTGAACTGTCTGATCCATTTACAGGGAGGTATAGTGGCAAGACAAGAGCACTGGAGGTTTGTGTTGTATTAACCTCCTGTCTGATTGCTTATTTCTAAAATGATCCTCAGCAGTGGTATTACTTTATTGTTATAATTTTAATACTCCTGTGAGTCTGAGGATTACCTCTATCTCATGACAAATGGTTCAAGAGCTTTAATGGTTGCTTTTTCTTTTTTTTCATTATTTTAACAGTATCTTGGCCAGCAGTTAGAATAAAATTAGGAGCAGAGGCGAAAAAAAACAGGGCATATTTCCCATGAGCCTCAGTCTGCTTTCTATAAGGCTCTTGGCAATGCCTTTATACAAACTAGAATTGTTTTCAGCAGCCTTTGAGGAGAAAGTTTATTCATATCTTTTGCTGAAAATCTGTATCATCAGCAGATCATTTCTCTTGTGAGCACCCTGTTTTTATTTGACACATGTATCTACCCCAGCTGTATTTTAGGTTACGTTCTTAGGGTAGTTCTGAATTGTGATCAAACAGATCATTTAAGCTTTATTTTTTATCCATTTAAGACCCAGCAGACATCCACATCCAATTAGAAAATTCAAGTTACAACATCTGTGTTTCTTGTTATATCTATATGTACGTCAGCAAACAAAGGATGATTCTTTTATGCCAGCATAAATCAGAACAGACTTAAATGCATAAAAACTGTGAGGATGAGCAGAGCTACATATTTTTAAGTGGGCTGCTGGCACCTATATGGTCTCTGAATTTGGTTCACTTGTATTTCCAGAGATTTGTGTAGATGACCATTTAGTCCACAGGGGACTCAAGTCCATCAAAAGGGAGCAGATAAGATAGCATTTAATAAGCATAAAATCCCAAGCAATTCAAACAAGTGTTTGAGAACGTGATAATACATCTTCATGATAAGTCTAGCTCATCTGCTCAGTGTGAGCTTTCAAGGCCCCACCAGAGATTTTTGCCCATTCAAAAGCTTTGCATTGGTGTTCACGCAGCCTCCACTGGTCCTTCCTTTCAACCCAGGGTAAAGTGCATTAGTACAACTCACTTTATACTCATTACCTCCTAGTGTCACGTTTTACCTCACAGACACCATCTTCAAAGAACAATTTGTGTTGATGGAAAGTAAGAATAAAACTCAGTAATAACTAGGATGCTAGACTCAGAAGATGAGAAATCAAACAACTCAGGGAGGGATTTATTACTTGAAGAAACTATTACTCCTGACATATCTGGGGAAGAGTTACCAATCTTATGACTAAAGGAATTTAGGTAACTGTTCTTATTATGCTTCACTGAAAACAACCTTTCTTGATGGCTTTTACAGATGAATAGACTTAACTTTAAGAGAATAGAATCACTCATCAGGAAACCTGCAAAATAATTAGGCTCTAATGTGTTTTATTTGTAGTGGTTTTAGTGGTGTAGTGTAATGTATTTACTTCTTTCAAAGAAAATCCTAACTCTCACTGAAAAATTATAGCTTTGCTGGAATCAGAAGGGACACCCTACTTAGTCCCTCTCTTCAGTCCTTTTCCAAAATTGCAGCTGCTCTTCAAGGACTTCCATTTCATTTCATAAAGAGACCTGCAGCTCTGCCAACCAAGCAGCAATAACCATAGATCCAGTGGAGACTGGGTGTTGTAGGCAGATATAAATGCTGGGTAACGTGACGTGCCACAGGGTGAGGCAAGAATAACCCTGGTATTTCGAATGTCCTCAACTTCTGCTGATTTCAGTGGGACTGGAGAGTGTTCCACATCCTGAAGGATTAAAAGGACACCTAACTTGCTTGTTCAGTTTTTGCTTACAGACAAAGTTAGACAAACAGTTCTGGGGAAGATGTTCTTATCTTCTGTGTTTTTATGGATGCGCAAACATTTCCTGAGCACTCAGATTGGGGTTTGAGGTGGATGGTAGCTGTAACTGATGCAAATGTAAAACCACTAAAAGAGAGAAAAACATCATTACATCTTCAAGTCTTGCTGCTAGGATGTGTTCATTGTGTGCTAATGTATTCAGCAAGTCTACAAAAACCATTTCCAGTATCAACAAGCTCTGCCAAAAGAGCTATTACCAGACATAAGGAAACCACATATTCACCATCCTAACAAGGCTGGCCTGCTAAGTGTAGAGGACATCTATAGGAGACAGAAAGATGTGGATCAAAGGAGACCAAGGAAGTAACATCTTTTACATCCTATGAAAACTATTGCCACCTTATTATAGATGTGTAACAGCATAGCCAGGACAGACAGCATGGTTTCCATTTTATAAGAACATTCACTGGTGGCAAGTCTCCTTTTGGACGCCAGCCTTGGACACTTGGCATGAGTTTTTATGCATGACAAGCACCTGTGACTTCAGCAGCCTTACTGGGAGCACTCTGAGCCTTAGAACTGTTTGTTTCAATGAGGCACTTAAAACATAAAGTCCTGAACTTGAGCCACATGCTAATATATTTGAGATTCAATTATTCTGTAACACAGTTTCCACACAGAGGTGGAGGGAAAATTATAATTATTTTGCAGGGAATTTGATTAAATTATGGAACTAAGTTTTTCAATCTTTGGTATTTAAAAGCCTACCTCGTAGCATTATTGTGGTATCTATGTTATTTACATTTGTACAATACTGAGATTGAAGGAACAATCTCATAGGAAATGTTAAATATTTTTATGATTATTAAAACAAAAGACTTTTGGCTGCTTTGATACAGCTCAACATCCAAAACCCTACAAAGGATTTTATAAAAACCTGCCACATAAAAAAATGAAAATCTGTAATATATCCCCAAACCAAAATCAGTTCAGGAGTAACAGAATTTTGTATTTTTAATCCTATTGGACTGCCATCTAAACCGGCAGCATTGGTATAAATATATAGTTACATATATGTGCAGTAACTACCCTGTTCTACTACAAAAGAAGTCCATTGAAGAGGCAAGATACAGCTCTATCGCATGGCTGAAAACAGTTCATTTTGGAGAAAGTATGCAGTGAAAACTAGCCAGCAATTCTGGAGTCTTCTATAATGAAGCTGCAAAAATTCAGGATGTACGTAGGATTTTGGAGAAGAGACAATCTTTGAGATTGGCTGCAAACTCTAATGGTTCTGGTAACAAGATGAACTGATATGGCAAGTAATTCTCTCTTATGCTAATGTTTCTTTCATCAGACAATGAAATGGATAACGAAATACGGTATTTTCATGTTAAGAAACTAAATAGCTCTTCCTTTTTCCGTAATATAAAACAAGAAGTTTAGACAAAAAAATAAAAAAGAGAGAAAAAATCCAGTAGATCAGTTCCAGTGTCACTGGCTAACACAAGGTTTTGGCCTCTGTTTTCTATTGATCATCCCTGTCCAGTTTTAAAACAGTCCAAGAGTTTTGCTCTGTTCTGATTCATCCTGACATTTCCTTTCTTGGGGCAAAACAGGAGCAAAAAAAGAGGATAACTTTGTGGTCCCCATACTGACAAATCATAAGTCCTAACATTTGCATAATTGAATATGCATATGAATAAAAATACTCATAAGAATATATGAATACATGGTGCCAAATTACATTGACGTAAAGAACTTCCGTGTTCTAATGTTTCTTTACTCAGAATATGTATGTGAGATCCTAACAGAACTAAACAGCACTAGCCTTAATTTTGAGCAAAATGGGGCTATCTCCAGTTGCCTTCTCCCTGCGACACTTGTCTCTGATGGCACGCAGTGATGGCCCAGCATTCAGTTCTGTGCCTGTATTTAAGCGACTTCAGCTGGGATCTAGCTGCACATCACAGGTTGGATGCAAGAGCCCCGAGAAAGTACTGCTGTACAAGCAGAGACCACGACTTTGACCAAGTTAGCATGCAACACTAGCTGGTATTTAGTTGGTCACAAACATACAAAAATAATGTTGCTACCTTCACTTCTTTCTCTAGGTGTTTGCAACTATTTCTGTTAAATAAAGCCTTTATTTTACATGGCATTAAGTTCTCCACCCACCTACTTGGGCATTCGGATCCAAACCAGCCCTCTACTGATACATAACAGGAAAGGATAAAGCACTATGTTGTCATTCGCATACTCCCAAGGGAAGAAGGGTTGCTGCCCTCCTAAATTTCCTACATTCCCCGGGTGACACCCACAATTAGTTCTGTCACCTACATTTCATGCCTGACCTGGCAGGATGCATCTGGTGGTGTCTGGGAGGAAGGATGCTCACAGCCCCGTGGTTCCTGCCAAAGCCTCCCTTTTATTTATCAGCTCTGCTACATGTAGTTCTGCCCAGAGCTCTGATCAACCCCTTTCCAGAAAGAAAAACAGCCCTTGCCCCCATGAACCTTTGGAGCCACCTGCCCACAAGTGATGCTGCTAGGGATTTCAGGGATGTGCTAAAGCTCCTGTAGAAAAGGCTGGGTTGGGTGGTTCGGAATAGAGACGCACTCCCCTGTTGAGGGCCCAAACGATATAGCCAGCAGCCCGCTCTCAAAGTTTACTTTTGTATTTGTGCGCTTAAGATGAAGTTGCTGAAACTGTTAAGTTACTGGCCATGAAAAATAAATCACTTTTGCAGTTTACCTCTTCCTAGGAATCACATATTCTCTCATCCTGCACCTGATCAAGCAGATAATGCCATTGCTAACATACAAAGCTATTGCTAAAATAGCTTTCCAAATTTATATATAGGGGTATATCCATATACCATTTAGACTGAAACTTCTCAGAAAAAAACAAAAGGAATTTCCATTTGCAGTGGCTCCATGTGACACTTTTTGTCTGATTCCTTCTCAGGACAATACTGTCCTTTCATTTCTATTCTTCAACTGGCAGTGAAACAGAGAAGGCGGCAGGCTGTGGCTGCTGAATTTTAAGTAGTTAGCAGCACAAGTGAATCTGAGTTGAGCCGGCTGTTCATTAAGCTGATTCACTTCTCAGACACAATACTATGTTAATTTTGACACATAAGCAAAATGATGCAAATTATGTGAAATGAAGTTTAATGCCACTTAATGACAGTAAAACTCTGAACCCATAAGCAGGTAAATGGCTACTGGCTCTTTCTATTCAAATAGTACTTGTGATGTTGACACTAAATGTTGTAAAATACCTGTTAGTTAAAAAAAAGTATAAAATTAAGCCTGAAAAGTAATCTTAAGAGTTATTGTACCAAAAAATATGGTAGATACTGCCCAGGAAATTTCCTGCCGTATCTAGCATTTTCACTTACGCACCAATTCAGGATGCCTCCAACCCTGCAAGAACTACAGCTTCCAGTGTTGAACCATACAGCCTGTATCTGTGCTCAGGAGAGCATCTCTCATACAGCGGCCAGCCCTTCCAGGCCTTCATCTAAGCTCCCTGGTTCTGGCTGAGCAGCATCTATCCTAGCTGCATTAGTAAGCACATTTTCAATCTTATGGAAACAACTCCACGGCTTTTGATGTAGCTGGTACACCATTCAATGGGAAGCTTACTTGTTTCCAAAAACATCATTCAGACTTTTTTATTAATCAAAGGAAGAGAAAAAATACCCCCTTTAAGTCATTAAAATATCGTATGTTGCCTGAAAAGTTTCACAGGGAAATGTATATTTTTGCAATAAAAATCTGATTTCTTTATATTGGTTCAAACATACTAAAGGAAACCACTCCTTAAGTGGTCTCAGCCACAGAACTACCTGAACCTCAAAGCTGTGACTTCTGCTTTAGAAGATATTTCACTTTGTAAAACCGAAGACAAAGCCATATCAGTTTCCAGGATTCAGCCTGTTCTGTTCCACTTCTGGTCTATTAACTTGCCTAAACAACACTTGTATCTGTGGAATCTGCAACGTAACACCTTTTTGTCATAAAACTGAGAAAATCAGGAGCTAAAGAGCTTACTTAGTAAAGTTTTGAGAACTGTTCTTTCTGAGGATCTCGAGGCCCCTTTATAAGGAAAGGCTGATTAGGAGAAACACTTTCCTAACGCTGTGTCCTTTAAAGGGTTTTCTGCAGGTTTCTCCTGCACTGCTGATCAGACAGAGGATCTTCCACCTTGCCCAGAATCGTACATTGGTTATCTTACATTTGTTAAATGTACTTGACAAATCTGGAAAGACTTGACATGTTATGTCATCATGGCTTACAGAATGTAACTGAAATAGTATTTCATTTCCTTAAAGCAGCTTTTCAAACACCCACCATTTGGGAACCTCCAGCCTCAGACAAAGGAGGCTTTGCAGCCCTTGGGAGGTTTTGGTTTTGTGTTGTTTTGCCTTTTCAGAGTGTACCGCGAGGTTCTGGATACGTTACCAAAGCAGTCGTCACCTCTGCACTATCAGGCTGGATCTGTGTGACAGGCTCCCAGCCACGGGGGATCTCCTCTGCAAAGCGCTGGTCCCACTGCGCAAGCACCCTTGCAGCTGGTTTCTACCCTCTCCTTCTCCCAAGCTTAGCACCTTTTCGAGACTGAAAACTCCACAATGAGCCTGCGTTTTCACACTTAGTTCCTGATAGTTGTTCTCTACCACTAGATGAGTTTCATCACTTTTGGCTTTGCATTGCCTGTTTTCAACAGACTTGCATTTTTCCTTTATTCAGCAGACAAGTTTCTATCAGAGTGCGTGAGTTGACCAGGGAGCTTGACTGTCAGGAAAGAGGTGTCCATCAAGGGCTGTGAACTTGGGCTTTTAGAGCTACAGGCAAGCTGCAAGAAGTAGTATATAAGATCCAGAAATATATACAATTATGAATTTGTTGCTTTTAAAGCAACAAATACACTGCAAGCAGAGATCAGACATCCTGGTGTACAGCATCCCTCTCAACAGGATTTTTTTAGTTCTCGTTGGCAGGAAGGTTCCAGCCTGGCTTCTAACTCCCAATTTTCTGCCACCCTTTTTCCTTTGTCTTGCAAATACTGGAGAGAATACCATGGGCAAATAATTCATAGCAAAGATACAGAGATCAGCCATGAGCTTGATGGCAAAGAATGGATTTTTTTGTTTGTTTTGTTTATTTGAGACAGCCAAATGCACATAGAATCATAGACTGGTTAGAGTTGGAAGGGACCTTAAAGATCATCTAGTTCCAACCCCCCCTGCCATGGGCAAGGACACCTCCCACTAGACCTGGTTGCTCAAAGCCCCATCCAGCCTGGCCTTGAACTCTTCCAGGGATGGGGCTTCCACAACTTCCCTGGGCAACCTGTTCCAGTGCCTCACCACCCTCAGAGTGAAAAGTTTCTTCCTAATATCTAATCTAAATCTACCCTCTTCCAGTTTGAAGCCATTACCCCTCATCCTATCACTACACACCCTTGTAAAAAGTTCCTCTCCAGCTTTCTTGTAGGCCACTTTCAGATACTGGAAGGCTGCTATAAGGTCTCCCCGGAGCCTTCTCCAGGTTGAACAACCCCAACTCTCTCAGCCTGTCTTCATAGGAGAGGTGCTGTAATCCTCTGATCGTCTTTGTGGCCCTCCTCTGGTCTTGCTCCAACAGGTCCATGTCCTTCTTACGTTGGGGGTCCCACGCCACTGCTGTTTGACAGCCTGACAGGTGATAAATTAAGAGGTCCTGGTAATGGTTGAGGTAGCCACTGAATAAGTGCCTGAGCCAGGCACGAGCAATTAGCTCAGCATGATAATTATATTGAGAGACTCAGCACCAAGACTTTACCAGACACCATATGGCTGTGGCCAGCACACACTGTCAACAACACAGGCAACGTACTTTGCCAGCCCAGGTGCCAATGACAGGAATAAAGTACTAACAGTGATGCTCAGTAGGTAACAGCATGATGGGGAAACATCCTGTAGAAGCACAAGAAGCAGAAGGAGGAGGTTTGGGCTTTCATCTCTATGAGAAGCACACGTGAGCAAAGAACGCTTTATCCTCCGTGCATCCATCACCCACAGAGCATGGGGTCAAGAAGCTTGCAAATACCAGCTTTTCACTTTTGGAATTACCTGGCTAACTTTCCAATCCTGCCACTGACAGCAGAGCAAGAGGAATTTGAGTGCCACCTTCCAAATGACTCCTGTTGCACAAAAACCCAGGACTGCCGATAATGGGATATGACATTCTGCAACCACCGCCTGGGGGTAACTGCTGGGTTATAACAAAAGCTAACTGTGCACTACTATGATACCAATCTAAAAAGTCACTAAAATGAAAATCAGTCACCACTCTTCATTCAAACTGCGCTGGAAAGGCACATGACATCTGTGCAAACCCCAAGTTTCTTTTTCTGATCCAAACCAGATGACTAATGAGCGTAAGCCAATCCATGCAAATAAGCCACGTGCAACAGTTGGCCCTTATCAACATACTGATAACTGCTGAAAGAAAAGTCTCCTCTGACTTCCCAGCCCCGTATCAGCACGTTAGCCAGGCATAGCACTACATCACATGGCAGAGATTCACATGGTCACTTGCACTGTGTGCTGGTTATAGCCGGCTGGTGTGAGAAACCATGCCTACAGCGGGACTACTTTATTTACTTAATACACCACCTGGCATTTAAACTTCCACAGAGTACTTCGTGTTCAGAGGCTTTAATGAAATAACTTTTGTTTTCTATTTTAGCAAAGACATCGGGCTGCTAAAGGTAACATTTAACAGGTCTTTCCACGTTAACGTCAGTTGTCCTGGCTAGGCTTTCTTTGCTGTTTTGAGCCAAGCTGAGCTAAATGCTCCTCTGCCATTACAGAAAGCTGCAAACTGCCTGGCTTTGGTGACACTTCAGTGGCCAGCACTGTCTGTCTCTCCATCACCCCCTCCTCTGCTAGAAGCTGCTGTAACTGCTTTCTGCCCTGGAACCCTCTCCCTGGTTTTGCACGGCCAAGCTTCCAAACCACATCATCATCGTTCGCGTTTTGCTTCTGGTAGCACCCACTGTGTGCAACGTGCTTCACAAACATAAAGGATAACACAGGCCCCAACCTGAAGGGTTTACATTTTGACAGGCATAGTACAGCTACTCTCTGTGTAACCGAGAGACAGAATATTAATGCACATAAAGACCACTAGGATATCCATTTACAGCATACGCATGAAAGCTCCAGGGCTGGTGCCAGGGGAATGCATGCTGGAATGCCGCACACAGCTACGACCAGGCAGCAAGAAGGCAAGTGTTTAGAGTGTGCCGCTTTCTGAGGTTCGGAATAGCAGGTTATAAGGCTGTCGGAGCAGAGTCTTCAGCAGTCAGGTGCTGGGACCTGCTCTCTATTTAATTTATCAGTTTACATTAGCCTCACTTTCCTACTCTTACAATGAAGAAAACAGCTCTAGAGGTGCTAGTAAAGGCATCAGAGTTACAGCTGGATTGCAAGTCTCGCAGCACAGTTTACTTTCACTTATTTTCTGCAATGCTTACAAGGGCACTGAGGTGAGAGTAATTAAATATTTGCAAAGTACTCCAAATCCTCAGGAAAGCTGTAGCTAGAGAATGAAGCTATAATTTGCAATTTCTTTGCTTCTGAAGTTCATGTTTTTCAAACCCTCTGTTCTTCTCTTATTAAAAGAACAAAAAATCTCCCTCATCTCAGCTCTTTTCAAAATTCAGCAGGAGTCCAAGCACTGCTTCAGCCTGTGGCATTTGCCTCTCCCCACTGTGTCTGAGTCAGACTTCTGTCTCATCATAATTCCTATCTTGCTAACCTGGGAATTAATCTTTTTGTGCACATATGGCACAGCAGAGACAGCACAGTGCTCTCTAGCACACCTACCAAAGCCTTCTGAAGAAATAACTAATGACTTCATGGCTCTTGTTTGATAGAAAATAAATTGCTATGGGCCTGCTCCTGCTCCTTGTGCCCCTTGGTAGTATAATTTCCATTGCCTTCACAGAATCACAGAATCACCGGGGTTGGAAGGGACCTCTGGAGATCATCTAGTCCAACCCCCCTGGCAAAGCAGGGTCACCTAGAGCAGGTTGCACAGGACGGCATCCAGGTGGGTTTGGAATGTCTCCAGAGTCAGAGGCTCCACCACTTCTCTGGGCAGCCTGTTCCAGTGCTCTGCCACCCTCAAAGGAAAGAAGTTCCTCCTCATGTTTAGATGGAACTTCCTACCTTCATTGGTACTGGATCATGCTTTTAGTTGAACATTAGTGCAGTAAATGACTGCTTTCTCTAGATGCTAGCCTGCTCAGAGACTAACCCTCTCCTTCCCATGAAATGATCCACCCAACACCGGCTTTCTTCTGCCTTTCACAATTAGATCATGAAGTGATGTAGATTACAACTAACCTCAGATCTCTGTCCTTCTGGTTAGTTCTAACCTGGACTGGTTTCCTGATGCAGTACAAACACTTGTCCTGGCACAACTATGAGGGCAGCAGGAAAGGGGCCAGGAAGAAAGCAGAATCCCTTTGTACAGTGGCATTGCTGGTTTATACCACTTGAAGTAGACAGAAAACTGCAGCCCAAGTTCTAGCATTTACTATGAATAGAGTTGTCCATCTAGGATCTGGTTGAGGGCACAAGGGAGAAAAACGGGAAGAAGGCAGCTGCACAGCCGTGCACCAAAACCACAACTACATCAAAAGACTTAAAATATGCCCTGAATTGGGATGTACTTATCTACCACTGGCAAGTCCATGCTTCCCATATATGAGGAATCAATTACCATTTTATTTTTTTCTCCCACCACAGAAGCTGAATAAGCCTTGCAACAAACGAAGCCCTGTCCTCTTGCCGTGATTCTCCACACTCTTACCAATAAAGCAAGTACTGTCATGATACCCAGCAATGAAATGAGGCTAAAGAGCAGTGTTATCACATCTATACATTAAAACTTCAGGATGGAGTTACCCCAAGAGGCTATCCAAGCCATACTAAAAGGTATGTCTACAAAGTTTTAGATGCTGGTGTTGCCACAACTGTGCAAGTCAAACATGCTTAGTGAGCATGCTACACGCTCAAGATAGGCATGAATACTTGGGTCCATCCTACTTAAAGAGTTCAGCCAGAAAGTAATCCCTACTTTGTTAACATAAGCCGAATGGGAACTTTAAACACATACCTGGATAAATATCAGTCACATGGAATGAAAAAACACTTACCTTGGGATATTCAATGATCGTGTCATTTTGGAGGTCCCCTTAAACTCCATCATCTTAGTCTTCTTACCTGCTCATGAGTAAAATTCACACTCATGGGAGGGGACTAAACTTCAGTGATGTCCATTGCATTGGATCAACGAACACCTGGGCCAATTTTATATCTATATTGCCGAGTGTTTATATTGACCATCCACATTTCTGATATTTCTGTGCCAACTACCTGTCTTAAGGTTGGCCTGTGCTTTCCCGTCCACATATGCTTTATTGACTCTTGATCTGCCTCCTTCCGCAGACCAAGCACCTCCTCTCCTCGCTATGCTTCCTGCTAAAGTGTTACACCTAATGCTCCACTTCAGGTCCACTACAGATGGATGCTATTTAGAATAAGTTAGAGGAATCCTCACACATTTCCTCTTCATAGAACCATAGAATCGTTTAGGTTGGAAAAGATCTTTAAGATCATCCAGTCCAACCATTGACCCTACTCTACCAGGTCTGCCACTAAACCATGTCTCTAAGCACCACATCTACACGACTTTTAAACACATCTAGGGATGGTGACTCAACCACCTCCCTGGGCAGCCTGTTCCAGCCTGTTTCTTGTTATTTCACCTTCTGTTTGCAGGCTGATTTAAACCTTCCTCATCCACTTGCCTATTCACCAGAGCACCTGCAAGACCAGGCCCCAAAAGCATGCCACAGGGTAGCTTCCTTTGCTTGGCTGCACAACAGGTTGCAGCTGATACCTCCTCTCAACACCCAGCTCTGTGGTGCTGCAAGCTTCTGGCAGGAAAGAGCACAAGTGCCCTTCAGCAGAGCATGCTTACATTTTTCCAAAGGGCTGGCCACGCAATTTTCCTCTCCAGGAAATCCTTCTCCTCCCTTGTCATCCAACCCCAGCTTCACCCCACAGCCCATCCCAGGTCACTATTACAGCATGCCTCCAGCACATGACAGCAGTCACATTCCTGGCTTGTTTTACTCCTCAGAGCTGTCATCCTGCTATAAAGCATATGAAAACATAGGAGCCAAAAGGACTCAGCATTTTGAGAGTGAGTACCTCAACAGCAGATTCTTTGGAGCAGGGAACACCTTCATGCCAGACGTTTCCCCACTCAGTGCAGAAAGCTGATCTATTTAAGCAGATCTACCTTTGCCCTTTCTCTCCACCATTTCCCCCCATCACACCGGTTTCTCATCCTTTTGCAGATGTTGCCCTAAGTCCCCGGAGACTTAGGCAGGTCTCATTCCTGCCCACCAGCATCACCTCTGGACAGGCACACTGGTGCTCCAACTACCCCCATTTCATACTCAAATTAATACTCTAAAGCGGGGCAGGGACTTCACAGCCATCGCGCTTCAGTCCTCCGACTCAGGAAGGCTGAGCCATGTCTATTCACGTACAAGACAGCGAAGTGAGAAACCCAGAGGACTAGCACACTTTAAACTGCAGAAGCTAGGCAAATCCCGCAGCCATAAAAGTCACATAAGGCGAACAGAGTGCTTGGTGCTTCCATTGCATCAGGCAAAAGTTCAGTGCATCTCCAAGCAGGTACGTTTGCAGAGGCCTTTCCTCCTCCTACTTCTCTGACTAGGAGAAGGCATTATCTGAAAGCTCAGACATAAGAGACACAGACAAAGCCTATGATATGAACATTAATATACTACAAGGGGGAAAAGCAGAAACAACTCCTAGTGGCTAACGTGCCAAAGAAGAAAAGCATGGACAGGTGTTAAATATCTGATCTCAATATCTCCTTCCCCAGAAGGGTCGCTAAGAAAGCTACATCCATTACTAGAAGAAGATCTGCATTAGAGAACAACTTGTGAGCAGTGATCTGACCATCTGCCCTATTGTCTTCTGTAATTTTACAGCGGTCAAGGAAAGGAAATGTACAGAAGACACCTATGTCCTTTTATTTAAGGGTTTAACCCCTCAAGAATCTGTGCATGCAGAGGCAGAGGTGGAGAGGGGCTTCAGAGGAGGCTGCAGGGAGGGAAGTCGAGTGCAGGACCAGACCTCCTGGGGAAGGGATGGCTCCACCAGTCAAGACCAGATGGAGCAATTGGTGAGACTGCTGCAACAGCCCTGGCAGAGCCCCTCTAATGCTGCTCTTCAACTCAGAGTAGATGATTACCACAACATCCACCCTACCGCCCTGTCCACCGACACAGCTGGAAACAAGACAGGGTTCAGCGCTTCAGACCAGGAAGAAAGTACGTTCAACCTAAAACTTTCTGAAGAGCCGGAGGCCTCTTCACAGGACAAGTGTGATCCCAGCAAGAGGAGCGGGTGCTTCTCTGCTAACCTGCCCCAGCCCCCTGTGCAGGTCCATGCAATGCACAGGCAGCCGAGCAGGGTGCTGGGTATGCAAGTACTGACTCAGATGTCACGGAGCAAAGCCAACACCACAAAGGCTGCGGTGAACAACTGTCAAATGATAAAAGATTTCAGTCACTGCTGACTGAAGCTGGATTTAACCTAGCAGGGAAAGGCTTTGTATCTCATTACCAACCCGCTGCGCCAGTCACTTCCCTCCCCAGCTGCACTACTTTGACCTCATTTCTGAAAATAAATTATGAGCCATTTTCTCCTTGTAACAAGTAACTATTGCACTGGAAAGCTGGTTGTTTTCAGTTGTTAAAGCAAGGCAGTGCTGCAAACTGTTGCACAAAGCACGGGCAGCTCAGGACAAGAGCATCACTACCCCGATCCCTGCATATCCCCTAGATACCCACGACTCCAAAGCAGAAAGCCATTTAGATTGAATTTCCCTCCACAAACAGACTGTGACAAGTTTTTGGGCACTTCTGCAAGTAGTAAACCACTATATATTACCCCAGTTTATTGAATGTTGGCGAAACTGTAGTTGATGCTGAGAGTCATCTGCTGCTGCTCCACACAAATGAATCAAGCAGATGGTAAAAGACCAGCGGGCTTTAAAGAGCCATCTAGACAAGGGTTCATGGCTGACAGCTCATTAGCTGAGCCAGGTCTTGCAAAAACCAGTCTAGAAAGGGGACTGGTGTCTATTCCTTCCAGTCCAGATTCAGAGGACATAAGATGAGGAGACTCTACCTGCCAAGAAAACCACATCCTTTGCTTTCCCAAGCCTCTATTTTTTCTGACAGCTGATTATGTTCCTGACACCTCCAGAAAATAGAAGATGACACTGCATAGACAGTGTGACCATATGATCCTTAACTCCTACCAACCAAGAGCTTACAGATTGACTGCAAAGAACATCAGGAAGTTCTGCAATGTTCTCCTTTCAAGAAAGGAAAGTTTATTACTGAATAACGCTCCTGGTTCTCCAAATTTTTTCCCTGAGATTTATCCTTACAGGCTCTTGTCACATCAGGGAGCTTCAGCAGTTCATCTGCACCACTTGCTCCATCACACTGTAAAGCTATGGCCCCAAGAACCTTTTTTTAACTATTGCATTGATTTAACAGATATAAGCTGCCAAAGTTTCACTACTGTAAAAGCAATTCAATCACTGTTTCATAGAAGATAGCTTGTATTTAGCAGACACTTTTTTTCTTGATGCAGAATTGAGCATGATGCATCACCCTGAAGTTCAGTTGAACTCGAATGAGATCCAGCTTGGAACAACTCAGCTGTATCAGTGTTGGACCACGGCTGGTACAAGCTGAACACCAGCCCAGGCCAGCTGAGACCTCTGGACCATCACATGGCTGGCCACTAGCCTTGCAGAGCTTACGCCCAAGGTATTCACACTTCGTGGAGCCAAGTGTGGGATCTGTGACAGTGTTTGCCTGCCCATCCCAATGATGCAAAAGGAGCACTCAGCCCTATTCCAAGCACAGATTGTGCCAGGTTCTGCCATCCCACAAAGTCCTGGAGTTTGTGTGAAAGCAATTTCCTAGCACAGACTTGAAACTTTACAAGGTTGAGACCAGCAAACACAATTTTTGGAGAAGGCACTGACTTCCATTCAACTGTGGTAGCAGCAAGAGCGGTAGTAGGTTTAAACCAAGAAAAAATGGGACTGGGTGTGCTGGTGGCACTGGTACAGAGCAGGCAGAACAGGAAGGTTTGAGAGCTCAGGAGCTGGGGGAGGGCAGTTTCACCAAAATTACGATTCTTTATGTTACTCTGTGCATTGCTTCATCTCAGTAAACAAACCCGCAATGAAATTAAAGGGCTCTGACAGCGCATCAAAACTGTTTAGTGTGAAGGAAAATAATCAGACCCGGATAGGGGGCTTGGGCACAGCTGGCCGCAGGAGGAGGTGAGTGCTACAGAAACAAAAAGCACATCAACCAGAGCGGGCTTAGCCACTAAAATGGCCAAGGTAAACAAGGCACAATCTGTGCTAGTCCCTCAGCAATATGCAATTAGAAAAAGGATCACATAATTATGTAACTTTGTCATTGCTGAGACATGACGGCGCTAATCGATGACCTTGCTTCCCCATGCCCCGTGTCCTACCAGTGCTGAAAGTGCTCCCGGCCACTGCACACCTACGTACTATGGTAGCGTGCAAGAAATGGGTAGAAATAAATCCATGCAGGAACAACAGAACACATTACTAACTACATTTTGTTTCATTCCTTTGATCCACCACCTGAAATCAATCAAAATAAAAAATAAAATATCCCAAACCTGTGCTTAAAAAATATATATCACACTGTTTTCATTCACATTGATAAATCCTCTTCCATCTTAATGGAAAGTTTTAATGGCATTTTGCTCTGGCTCTGTTTTCAACACCACCGATGATAAATACATGCCAGCAGCCAGCTGAAGCAACAGTTGCTGCAGATCCAGTGTCACAGTGTGACAGACATGTGGACGGCTGCTGCAGATGGGGGGGACACGCAACTGGGGACCCTGTGATTCCCGGTCACGTGCCACAACGTGATCAAGGAAAACTGGCTCAGTCCTTTCCCTCGATCTCCTTCCTCTCCTCCTCCCCTTCCCTAAGGAGCTGTCGGCTTTCCTCTCTTGTGCTTGGAGCCGTTTGGTTTGGCTGACACCTGGGATTTACCTCAATTAAATTAAACCAAGACAGGAGAAATGTGTGCTGAACACAAGGAAACTATCTGCCAGCAATATATATGAAGCGAAGGGTGCAGGAAATGCCTCAATATTCACAGCCATCCACAGCCACTTCATCCCTCCTTTACTCAGCTCTGGGCTCTCCCAGAGACCTTCCAGGTAGATCCAAAATCTTTAGTCAAGGACTTTCTCTGGCTCCCCCGGAGGCTTTCCTTCCTCTTTACTGAGCAATGATGCTGAAGAGGGTGAGGGTCTCCTTTCCTGCTGCTTGCAAGCTTTTCTTTACTATCCCCCCTCTCTCCAGAGCAGCGCTCTGCCCAGTTCTTCTCTTCCCCCACCCCTCCTCCTTGTCTGTCGATCCCTCCTCCAGCACCCGATGAACAGGACCCAACTTCAGGACTAAGTTTGGAAATAATCATGCAATTGCACTGGCAGAAAACAAAGGTCTTTGACGACATCAGCAGCAGAGACTGGGACCTTGCTGGGAGTCAGGTGCTGTCCTTGGGGGGATTTCATTCCCTCATGAAGATTACAAGGCCGATTTGTGCTGAAAATGCTGACTTTGCTATGTCCTCCTATATCTCTGTGGGGATTACAGGACTCTGCTAACAAACCTCCTCCTTCCCCTCCTCTTCCAGGAACATCCCTGTGTTCATGGTGCTTCTGCTCCCATGATTTGCTGGGGAAGAGGATGAAGGAGCACAGCATGCTCTCACCATCGCTCTCCCTGCAACTGGTAGCATCACCTATGTGTGAGCTGGCCTTGCCGAAGCACGGGAAGGTCAGATGGCTCAAAGCACAGAGCCAGATTTCTGCTAATTGCAGGAGAATCGGCATGAAATAAAAATATGTCCATTCAGTTCTGCAATATTACCATGGATCAGCTATGCCATCCCAAACCACTGAGCACTTTGCAGGAAAAAAATAGCCAAAAACCTCACGATAGAACTCTTCTACAGCAGATTATTAACCACTATACAGATCCCCTCCAGGCTCCAGTTTTCTTGTTCTGTGGAAAGTTATTTGCCAATACAACTGCCTTAAAACATGCGACAATGCATGTTTTATCACTTAAAAGTGATACATTTGCTCAGAACAACAGGCATTTTTAAAGACCAAAGCCAACATTCGGTGGTGGAGGCTTTGCTAAAGCAACACGGAGTCATGATTCAGCACCGAGAAGTTCTTCCTAGGTAAGTTCTTCGGCCACAGAACTACTTAAAGCGTCAGTTTAATGCAAAAAAGGTGTTTATACCTGTAGCACACTGCATATCAATTGATCAAACTGCAACTTCAAAGGGGTCTCAAGTACTTGGAAGCAGCAGTGTGGTTCATTAATAATGTAAAACAAAACCCAACAAAGGCAAGACATGAGCAGTAGAGTATACGGGACTCTGCAGAAATTAGCTTCCATTAGACTTAATCAGAGCAGCATCTCTCATTCCCCTGAGAACACCGATGCAATTTGTCCCTTGAGCTACACAGTTGCTTTTGGAGTCAGACCCATTGTATCATTTACATCAAATATGTAGAGCATTATCTGCAATAAGATGTAGACCAAAATAACAATCTACACATCTCGGTTTATTAAACCGTGATTTATATACTCTCAGTGGTTAAAAGTTGCTTTTCAAATAGGGAGTAGAAGCACAAAGTAGTCCATTACCTTCTTTTTCCGAGAGGCCCCAGCAATGCCGTCAGCACATCCCCGTTCCTCGGCAGAGACATGCATTAATTAATGACTTTTCCTGGGCAGCCAGGGCTGGCTGAGTTCCCACCGCACCGAGCTGGAATGCCAAGCTGCCCCTTCCTGGCAGGCTGCTGGGGTCAGCCTCTGCCATTGACTCAGCTGCTCCCATTTGCACTTTGGTTGCTAATCGGACCCCACTAACACCATGGAGATGACTCCTGCTCAGATATTTGGCTTCATGAGAGGCCAACTTGCAGATAATATGTAAAACAACACGTAGCACAGAAATTCATGGGAAAAGCAGATGCTTATCATGATGGTAGCACATGGGATGTCTCTAGTCTGTAATGTGGGTAATCATGGCTTTGTTGTTTTTTTTTTTTCCCCTAAAGACAAGCTTTCACACTTTAGGGAGCTTTCAAATCTGATCTGCTTTCCATCTTCTATAAATTTCATCCCACGTGAATAATGAAACAGATTCTCTTTTGATTCTTCCTTACTCCAAGTGGTAGCCTGGCTTGCCAGTTCTCCCACACAAGTGTGAAGCTGCAGTGCACAGGTCTGCACTGCATGCAGAAACAGATGGTCTGAATTTTATTGAGATGTCATGAAACTTTCTTCCTTATATTAGCATCTGTAAAACATACACATTTCAAAAATAGAGCACGTAAGCTATTTCCATTTCCCCCTGCTCCAGTCCTACCCCCAGGGGAATTTTATGCCTTGCCTCTCACGTAGACCTTATCCTTTCTGGCTGAGGGTGCTGGGGTCCATCTCCACTTCTGTGAGGAGCCCTAAAAATCTCCCCAGCCATTCTGCTCAAGATGAGGGTGGGTTTTTTCTCTGATTTCCAAACTGAGCTGCTGCCCTTGTTCAACACTTCTCAAAAAAAGATTCCCTCTGGGATTCACAGGGGGTCATTTATACATTAATAAGCCAATGTGACTAATCTGGGTTTGGATTCTTAGCCTGTGTGGATTTACTACATGCAGAAGGGAAGACCATTGTTTCTGAGTACTTTAGCTTCTGCTGGCCGTAACACCATAGAGTGGCCAGGCTGACCTTGCTCCCAAATACCTTGTTCAGATCCGCTGGCACAAGCGCTGCATCTCGCACTCTTAGTATGGTATGGCAACACCAACAAACCGTTCCTCCTCTAGAACGTAAACATAATCCAGCATTTCAATAGCTGTGTTATTATAAGTGGCCTTGATATGGCCACAGCAGAGCAACCAAAACACTGGATTAGACGTAGATGTTTTACAAGCCGACCCAATTTTAACTCATTCATTTATTGGCATAACACACAGTTCAGCTGCCTTGCTTGAACGTTGCACAACCAAGAACAAGAGCCAAAATTTTCAAAGTACCGTGCCTAAAGCTATGCGTGTGAAGTCAATGTAATGCAACTCTGATAATGAAGCTAACCTCTGGTTCAGATGCTTGATTTTCCATTGATATGTCCCAGGATTAAACAAACAAAATTACATTGTGACTACATAGCTATTTTAATGCATACGGTCCTACTGTAATGAATAAAACGTGTGTATGCACATATTGTACTCATCAGTAGTACTGGTTCCAAATGCCACAAAAAATCACCAGCTAAACCATCAAAGTGTCACGGTATTTAAACCCATAAATGTCCTATCTGCATTTTCTTTTTTTGAGACATTAAGTCTTCCCAATATTTCTCTGGACCCAGAAGGGGCTATAAAATTCCAAGGAAGGAAAAAAAAAAGCTTATCTTTTTTCTTTTCCTGTTTTTTAAAGAAAGAAAATGAAATCTTTTATAAAGTAACATGATTCCAGAAGCCAGGGATATTAGAGACTACGGGTTCAGTAAGTTGCAATAAATTTAGACTTGGCAATTCTGATTCATAAATTGCTTTTGATTTCTTTTCTCATTTATACATGCATATGAAAAAGAAATATCTCAACTTACTCCTAATTTGTACCTATTTACAAAGCAAGAATCAGACTTGCATTGTACATAATATGATCATAAAACCAGTAAGTATTTATGAGTTATGATCACAAAAGTCATTGATCACAAGTACCTGTAAAGGTTTAATTGAAATAATGGTATACGTGATAAAAAGAAGGGAAATTAAAGAGGATACCAGCTCCTCAAGCAAATAAGCTGATTCCTCTGATTCCTCTGATTCCGCTTCCCTTTCTGTGAACGCCATGAATGTATTTGAAGCCTCTTGAATTTTACACAAAAAATATTGGGGAAATGTAAAATAGGCTATTACATCATCTTAGCACCACAGAAATACGCGCTCCACGTCTTCAAAATTGGTGGAACAAGTGGCAATAGGCTAATATGTTTAATCATTGTTGTTCGTAAGTGAAGCTGTACTTCAGGAGAGGGGAAATGGTTTGTGATTGATTCCTCCTCTCGTTTCACCCACAGGCAAAGGCCTTGGTCTAATTCCCAATAAAAATCAATAGCGAGACTTCCAGTGAACCTTACCGAGACTCCAAATAAGTTAGCAAGTTCTTCTATGTGTCTGCTTGTGCAGTCCCTGCCGCAGAGTAACTTCTAAAGAAAGTTGTTCGTATCTGACTTGCATAGTCTTTGCCACTTCTACTCCCCAATATTTTAAATTCAAAAGAACTTAAACTCCTTATTCAGGGTTGGGGTTTTTTTCCCCCTCCTTAAGTATAGTTGGTCTTTTCCACGCATGCGTTAGGTTTCTCTAGCAATGTGTGTTGTTACCTAGGTTATGGCCAGCGATAGTATTTTCATTTGCCTGTGACATTTGATTAATTTCTAGACTTACAGGCCAACTTCCAGCTGCCTGTACCTGTGTGTATTTGTACATGTGTATACACGGACATAAGCAAATTAGGGAAAAATGTTACAACTTGGGTTTTTAGAGCCAGATTTGCAACCATTACATGTAAAAACCCAGGCTTGACACCTTTCAGATTTCTGATGAGTAAAACTATACTGCGTCTTAGAAGTTAGTTTTGAGGACTTCAGTATAAAGCCACGTCCAAAAAAAAGAAGAAAACAAACCTATTCTCTCTGATGTCCCATAAGGCGTATTAAAGAAACTGAAGTAGAAAGGCAGATTTAATGCCTATGATATTAAAAATAAAAATAAAAATTGCCAGTGGAAATAGAAGAATTCATACACCAATAATGTGGCGAACGAGAAGACAGTCTCACAGTCCCACCAGCCAGTACAAAGGATATTTCTGTTTGTTAGTGGAAGGACTATGGAATTCAGCTCCTTAAGAAGTCAGCAAGAGGAATCCTATAAAACTGGAAATACTTTTAAATTCGTACAATATTTATCTAATTGATTGCCACTACATATAATAGCACTGCTCTAAATCCTCACCACCAAATGCGTAACACAACGGGGCTGTGAAGACGCCTCACTCATTTCACAGCCGCATTGAGATGCCTTTCCGTGATTCCTTCATGTTTGATTTTACATGCTCACACAATTCCCAAACTTGTCCCGATGCCATTTAATTACTTGAAATCACTCCTGCAGCCTGAGACCAAAACCTGAATGTTGTAATCCCTCTTGTTTAAATCAAGATTATTTCAAATGTGGCCAAAGACAATGCCTGGTAGGTGTGCCTCTCTAAACATGTCAAAGAATAATCCGCCTGCATGTCCGATTGCCAAGCCACGTGGCTTGGCAGCCTTGCTGTAGTGGGACAAATATGTTGTTCAATAGCAAAGAGACACCTGGGCTTAGAGCAAGCCCAGGTGAAGCACCCTGAGGTTAAACCTCTGATTTTTACATTTCTTGCTCTACACTGAGAACTTAGCACGTACTTTTTTGCCATGGCCAAACACACTGGACAGGGAGGTGAAAGGTTTCCATAAAACCGGGCAAATGAGGTTTGGGGAGGGTGGGCCACAGAGCAGCTCTGCAAGGGACATCATGGTCCTCCACAGCAGCGAGGACAGGGGCAGAGATGGGCTAAACCATCCAAAGCGTGGCTGAGGGCCATGGGGATGAGTTTAAACCTTCCCCTTCCCCAGCAAGGTCTTTGGGTGCTTGCACTACTGGGATGGGGAGCAGCTTTGCCTTGGCAAATATTTTTTCCTTCCATGAACTTTACAGTTGTTCTGGGTCCATGCTAGTGGGCTACAGATGCTCTCACGAAGGGGTGAAGACAACCACAGCTGCTGAAACGCTCACCACGGCCCTGGCTCTGCTGCTCCACAGCCTGCAGAGGAGATTCTCCCCTCTGCTCCCTCCAGAGAGCCTGCGTGCAAGCCTGGTTTACAAGTTACGGGGATCTGGACAGAGAGTGATAATGTATTCTCAGATCTAAGTGGCTGCCAGAAAACCCCTCATGGAAATCAAGCAAAGCTGCTTGTGAGAGCAGTTGAAGACAAGCCAGTGTTTGTCAGACATCTACAGATAACCGCCAGGCTCGAATACTCCAAACAGTACCAAGAGTTTAACAGTTAGTCATAGAAAATGCTGAAACCCAGCCTGCCTCATTGACAAAACCTGTGTTCTTAACAAGGGTTGAAAAAAAAAGGTTAAAGTAACTCTGCTGGTTTTAAACAGAGCAAATGTAGGAGGAAAAGTACAGTCTGATGCTTTGCAAGCAGGGAAGTAAATTCAGCACCTGTTACATCTTCTGTGGGGAAAAAAGTGTAACAGCAATCCCAGACAAGTGTGATTCTGGTAAGTAAGTAAGAAATAGCCGTACATTTGTGCCCTGAAGTCCTTCTGCTGGTTGCCACCTCTGGCTCATCCGCCCCCACGCCCGTATTTCAGTATTATCCCCTATAAAAAAGTTGAATTCTGTAATGTTAGTAGGACAGATGCTTTGCTCCCTGTCCTGTCTGTATGGCAAGGTTTATGCAAAATAAAATAGAAATCCTTAGAGCTGATAGAAGCACTTATTGCTATGAATAGTCCCCCAGTGAGTTATTCACATGAGGAAGCATATACAGTGTCTGAAAAGCCAAGCCCAGAAATTCTACTTTGGTTTTTAATACAATGAAAACCTGCATTTACTTACAGCATTAATAACACACGGATGCAGAACAATGCGTTGAAAAGCACAATGGGTCATATCATCAGTGTAGAGCTGGTCTGTCACCAGTAACTTGTGTACAGCCACATTGCTTTAGACTAGTGTGTGCTACCAGTTAAAGCACCATTTCTTGAACACTTCTGAGATTACGTACCTAATCTGGCATATTATTTGGGAAAGAGTAACTGCTTATATTTTATATATATAAAATAAAACTATAGGAGCTTGGAAGCCTACAAGTTTGTGATCCATAGCTCATGTATTTCAGGTTCCCACCAGTGCTCAAGCATCACATGAGCTTAATCCACATTGACTCTGCACCCAGACAGTTCCACTGCTTTTGGAAGAGGAACGCTTGGCGCGTTCTGAAGGAGGCAGGACAGGAAACCAACCCAGAGGCCCCACCTGGAAACCCCTTCTATCTGGAGATGAAAGGCTGAAATGAAGGAAGCTGTATGTCAGCTAATGAGCACTGACAGGACCAGTTAAAATTTCTACAGGTGGATTAGATGGTGAGAACTCACCCATGTACCTTCCACAGCCCATTAAATCATTAGGATGAAATACACGGAAATAGAAAGCAAAAAAACCCCAACTTTCAAAGTCTCTTCTCCTTTCTTTCCAGTTCCAGGAGCCTTACATTTCCTCCTCCTTTTCAGAAAACTCTCAGAAACATGTTTTCTAGGAGAGAAAACCTGTTCTCAGTTGTTTTTTTTTTCTTGTTTGGTGACACATTGCATTACTACTTGTGCTACTAACACCTCCTTTCTGGAACTGTCAGCACACCTTTGACTTTTGGACTCTAGGCTGTGCCCTGCCTCTCCCTCAGTGACTGCACTGGTGACATAAAAGCCATGAGCTCCAGCACAGCTGCCCCCACCTAAGGAAGTACCTACGGCAGAGGACACTGTGTTTCCAGACTCATTCCCAGAACTGGAGGATGATCCGTAACTCACTGGGGGTGCAGCAAAGATTTACATGAGAGAACAAATACCGGTTGCTTTTCTGAAAGCCTTACAATGCATCGACCAGCATTTCATATTCATCTTAGATCAATCACTCTTCAAATCATCATCCTATATTAATGTGCATCAGATGGTGATAGTTTAGATAAATTAAATTAGGGAAGATTGGCGGTAATGGTGAATATAGTGAGATTCCTGCAACATGAGACTCTCCTGCCAGATTTAGTGCTCTTACCAAACGCAGCCTTGCAGTAGGGATCTCTGACTTCCATGGGTTTTGCCAGCTGGGTAAACAGAGAGGCTAAGGGAAGAATTGTAAACTTGGGCCTGAGACCCAAATCCATAGAATTAATGTAAATGATTGCCCCAGTGCATTAACTAAGGCACTGAGCACCCACTGGATTCATGGGTCACTGAGGACACCCTGTACCACTGAAAATTGTTCTGGCATCTCTGCAGGGCTTTAGGAAGTGAACTGCCAGCACCTGAATGGGAATGTTTTTATCTGATTTATTCAAGATCTCTCAGCAAGCTCTGATCAAGGAACAAAATCTAAAAATCTTCATTTCCCCTCTCTCTCCTAAGCATTATACGCATTAACACCCCAATCTGATATGGCAATCCACGTCATCTGAAATTCAGCAGCGTACTTTCTTGAGCATCCTTTTAAACCTCATAACAGAAGAAAATCTGGGCAAACAACATGCTGACTGCAACAAAGAGCATGTCTGTACCGCAACCGAGAGATGCGAAACTGCAACCGTACAGCCACCAAGCCTGCCAGCACCTTAGGGTATTTATGCAGGTGGCTGGCTGAAAGCACCCTGCCGCTGGGTTACCTGCTTTAACTAAATTAAAGCCTACTCTGTGCACCTGCAAGGTGGCTGTATGTAATCACACCGTGTCAGAGACAGACATGTACTCAAACTATCCATCAGATTTCCTCCCAGCGGGCCACCTAAGCGAATTAAAATTGTGCTGGTTTCTTCTCTGTGTGTTCAGCAATATCTGCTATCATTGTGAAATTAAGGATTATTTTATGTGTCCATTTGGTTTTCTCAAACACAAATATATAATCTCACATTTAAAGGGACAGAGCACCCACAAAAATCCCATTCTGCCTGAATTTTTTTTACTCACCCCTCTCCCTTCTTACACAACCAGAAGCTAGCATAGAGAAACAGGCTTTCTCAGTTTACTCATTCGGGACTTTCTTCCCATTTCCCAAGTACAATCCTGCTGGTTTTCCCCTTTGCTTGTATGGACTTAGAAAGAGAAAGAGCTTTGAAGTGGGAAAACCCTCCACAAAAATTACCTGGAAGATTTGAAATCATTACAGAACCAGAGACATCTTTTCTGTCCTGAGTATCTAGACTCCAAGTTGTCCCTTTAATTGTGAAATACACAGAAATCACTGCACCCATCTGTGAAAGATGGGCAACTGCAATGGAATCACAAGGGGTAGATGGGCGTTCTGCTAATGCTTTCTGTCCTAGACACATGTTCTATGAGAGAGCAGCCATGGCTGTTCAAGTAGGGGTGGCCTCTATGAGGATGAAAAGAGTGCAAGCTCATCTTGGAGTTAGTGATGTGCTCTCATTTCAAGGGAGGCCTCATTATTTTTTGGCTTTGTCTTTCTCATAGACCCTAATTACAGTACTTCCACTCTGCTGCTCAAAACCTCTTCCTGAAACAGATCAGCAAAAAATAAATGCAATTTTCATAGCTACTATCAATGAGGTTTTAACAGCTATAAGGAAAGCTGGTTGAAATCCTGCCTGGCCAAACGGGGGACTGCCAGGTCCTCTTCCCTGTGTCCTCACAGGACAGCTGGAGGAAGGTGTTGTGAGACACCAGAAGCTGTGTAGGGGACGGAGTGTCCCTAGCAACTTCCCCAAGGTTTCAGATCCCCTACAGAGGCTGCACGTGAGACTGTAGTTATTGGGCTGCTTGGCCTGGGAAGATATCTTGCTCTCCAGTCCTTCCCACTGAGCTCCTCAGACTGGGGCAAGAACTGTGGATAAGGTGTTAGCACTAAAAATAAGTCCTTTTCAGTAACAGGTTGTGGGGAGACCCATACAGCTGAGAACACAACACATGGCAAAGCATTTGGGTGAGCATCTAGAACACCCAGATGTTTCAGTCTTTTCAAAATTATAAAAAATCTCTACTCTGAATATCCTGGATGAAGGTCTCAACAGACAATTGAGAAAGAGTCTCACAATAAGGGACCCAAATGTGAATCCACTCGACGTGAATCTATAATGGGTTTGCATTTATGGAGGCAAGGAGCTGACCCTTCGCATGCAAAATGTTTTACACATGAATTATTACCATGCAAGTCTGTTCCACTCTTTATCTCATTCCTCTAATGTGTTCATGTCTATCTTCTAAAAAGCAGCATGGGTAGCAATAGTCATCATTTTCTCAGCTGCTGATCAACGATGAGAAGTTCCCATATGTGTAACTATTTCTGCACACAAGATGCAGTGCATGTATGAGGATATGTGCATACACGTACACATACCAGGTACGGCCATGCCAGATCACTGGTTTATGAATATGCAGAGGCAGATAGAAACAGCCTTGGGCTTGCACAAATTCCTAGTGTGTTCAACATTTCCAGAAAAGATCTGCACAGAAATGAAAAGCTTCATCTAAATTCAACTCTGGATACCCCCAGTGAATTTGCTGGAGCTATAGGACAGCTGGATATATATGTTCCCATGCTCATTCAAGGTGCTGAGCACCTGGGACCAGACCAACCACATGAACATAATCCCACTATGGTTAACAGGACCAAATGGGTCAGAGCGTATGATGTTTTACAAAGCCGAACCCATATAATGTTGTTGGGAGACAAAAATAATCTGAACAAAGTAAATGAACTAAGATACTCTCCATTTAATGCTATAGTTAGTCATTATTTGAAATAACGTCCTTTCCACAAATGGGTAAAGCTAAAAAGATTATTTACAAAAGCACATAGTTATTAAAGATTTGGTAAATTAAAAAAAAGAACCTTCTAATTATCAAAATAGTACCACTAGTAACGAAATAACTATTCAGCAGGAAGTCAGTGTTTGTCCCTCTACCCTTCATAAAACTATTTCAACTGGAAAAATGAGCAAAGACCTCTGCAAATGCACCTGTCCACGTGAAACACATACTGATGGGAGACCTGAAGGTAGTTACGTGGGTAAAGATAACTGAGCACAAAACACTGTCTTTAGAAACACAGACAGAAAACTGACACTGATACAGTTGAAGGCATCCTAGAGCAAATCAGCTCCTGGGTTACTTGCTTTGTAACCCACGTAGGAGATACAGATTGTCTGGCCTACCCTCAAAAGTCTTCTCAAGCAACCACTACGGCAAATGAGTTATGTGATGCAAACACGCACAAGAGAAAGTGGGAGATCAGCAATGGTAACTTAAATAGGAGTATTTGTTCCATATAAACTACACTATCGAAGGTGAACCAGCTACTAGAAATGTCCCCTTCATCTGAGCAGAGAAGCGCAATTTGAAATAGCAAATTTAAAATTTTCAGTTCTGGTTTTGATGCTGAATCCACCTGGCTGAATTCCTTCATCTCTCTGTAGTTCAGGCTCATCTTCTGTAAAAAGATGGAATGAAGACTGAACACGCTATAGCTATCCCAGACCATGGTACATTGTGGCAGGTAGAGAAAAAGGATCATAAAGACTCTTTAGAACTGTTACAATAAAACCTCCCAACTGAAATATTTAGGCGAAATTTCTTTTGGGTAAGTAACACTAAAAATGTTATGTGTAGATCCAATTAATCTTTTTCAACCTTTCCTATTATTAACACCAGTCCTGCCACGGTCCCCCCTAACGCCCCTTTGTTACCATCTTACCCTATTGAAAATGGACTATTTGTGATCCTTGCCCTTTCTCATCGAGGCTGTCTTCGCTGCCACTCTTAGCCAGGATTTACTATATTTGATTTCTTCCCCGTGAATGAGAGCAAAAAAACCCAACAAAACAGACCTACTGACAGCAGCAGCAGCAGCAGCAGCAGCAGCAGCAGCAGCAGCCCTGTGATTCAGCTGCACGCTCCCTGCTACGGTTTGAATATCAGCAACAACCCCCACTCCCCGCTGAGAAAAGCAGCTCAGCTTTAAAGCATCTCTTAATCTAAGTTAGAAACTCCTGCGCATGAGAGAGAGTCAGCTGGGGCGAAACTCAAGCTACCAGTGCAGTAAAGACAACTCCAATTTTCATCTGCTACAATAATTCCTTTTCTTGTAACAACTCATTTTCCTGAACAGCCTCTCATAAGGGGTGTAAAAATTGCATCAGTCAGATTTCTTTGGTCAAGTGTTTTCTCAAGGTTCAAAAGAGGTCTAGGAGACTGAGGGCAAGGAGGGAATCAGTCTGCATCATCAAATGCAAAATACTGCATTTGAATACAATTCAGCTATTTTGTTCTTATATCCTTCACAATGCCCGAGTAAGCAACACAGAGCTGAGACTTGTTACCTTTTCAGTGTATTACTACATTTGTCATCTCATATTTCTGTTTAGAATTATAGCATTGTCTAGGTTGGAAGGGACCTTTAAGATCATCGAGTCCAACCATCAACCCAACACTGCCAAAACCACCACTAAACCCATGTCCCTCAGCACCACGTCTACCCGTCGTTTAAATACCTCCAGGCGTGGTGATTCCACTGCTTCCCTGGGCAGCCTGTTCCAATGCTTGATAACCCTTTCGGTGAAGAAGTTTTTCCTAATATCCAATCTAAACCTCCCCTGGTGCAACTTGAGGCCAAGGTTTAACAAGAAGGCATCTCCTTAGTGCTTTTGATGAGGAATATTATTGCAAAGAACATAATCAGCTTCCCATGCATCTTCTTGTCCTAAAACATTCCTTTTGCCACTAGATAATGGAATAAATCCAAGATTTCCATGTGAGTTCCTGTTTCCAATCCGTTGGCGAACAGTGTGTTCTTGTGTCTTAATTATGTGCTCTTCAAACCATCTCCTACATTGCGGGCGTTGAAGCTCCCTTCATATTTTGTGTTCTCCAAGATGCCAGTTGAGCTGGGATGAGCTCTGACACCTGCCACTTAAACACAGCATTTAGTACGGTCTAAGCAGTGAGTAGGTTTGGTCTGGGATAATAAGCCTGAATTTTAGAAACCAAAAAATAGATACAGACGTGTCCCATATGCGTTTAGACCTGCATATAGGTTTTTTTTTTCTATCATCTCCCCAGTTGTAGTCCTGAGAACTTAAACATCCAGCTTGTCATGGCAAGAGGGTCTACGTATTGGGTGGTGTAACGCAACACGGGGCAGAGGTCTGCTCCATTGCAGGTGAGCTGGCACTTAATCTAACTTAGAGTTATCTGAAACATTAAAACAGGCAGAACTCCTGCCAGCTCAATTTAGCTGAATAACAGCTTTTGGGAGGAGAATGCTCTTAATGTATAGAACAATATCATTTTACAAATACAGCTAATTATTTTCCAGGAAGAGTTTAAAACTATAGACATTAAAGAATAGTTTTGAGTAGCTATGTCTGCCCTAGGATGTATGTCAGGACACCTCTGGTCACAAAAACCTTTAAAGTGAACAAGCTTTACAGTTCAAGTCTCACCTATTTCTGCCTCATTTTCTGGCCACAGCAAGAAGGGACACTGGGTGCGGGCAGGAGCTGAACACAGGGACTGAACTGCAACACACTGGTGGCTTACCTTTGCCTTTCTCCTCCTCCAGGCAGGAAAGGCATGGTAGCCATGCAGGGTTGCGATTAAATTTAGGATCAGACTTTGCTGAACTTGTCCTACTCATCACTTCTAACCTTGCTTTTATCTGCTCAGCACTTCGCACCTTCCCCCTGCAACATCAGCCTTTTGCTTTCAGTCTCTCCTTATACCTTTGATAACTGTGATGCTAATCAGAACACGGGAAGATAGGAGTCAAGGAGGATTTAGACAGAAAACCCTGAGGCTGGCCAGCAGAACAACTGGGAGACAGGCAGATTGCTTACTTAAGGAATCGATAACAATTTAGAACATTGAGGCAGTATGAGGATCACAAAGTGAGGCTCCCTTTGTAGTTATTAGTTACTTTCACAACATCTTGATGAGATGGATCAATATTATCAGAATCATACAGGTGGGAAAATAGGTTTTCTACCCCAATTGTGGCCTCTTCATCATAAAACTATTCTTTGTTCTGGCTGGGGACTATGGGAGCCTACCTATCCATCAGCGATTTTCTCCATGGCGTATATGCATCTATATGCCTCCATCTGCCACATCACCTCACACACTGAATATAGTATAGCTGTCACCACCAGACTGGAACAGGTCTAACCAGGCATGGAGGCACCCCAGTGTGAACTGGCATGCTGTCAGGGAAGCGCTGCTCTGAGAGCAATTTGCCTATGGTTGTAACATATCAGGAAGGAAAAAACCAAACCAACAACTCATTTGCACATATAAGGATTTTTTCCTCAGCTAGAGGAATGCAAATGCCATGCAGCCTTTACATTGTCTCCAACGGTTTGGCTGATTATCGCATCTCTAATTCCAGTTCACACAATCCACACAGCACTTTCTTATTATGGATGTGCTGCTGACATGTACAAAGACTGATTAGATAGTTAGACACAAGCCAAGGAAATAATAAATACACAACTCCACTTTTCAGAGAATTCTTTTACTATAGGCTCTTGTGTGCACAGTTGAATTTGTCTTCATAGTTTGATCTCTGCCCTTTCTTCGCAAAAAAAATTTCCAGCTGTTGAGTTAAATTTTCCAGATAGATAAATCACATCATAATATTTTTCAGGTTTATCATTTTCCCACCTGTTAGATAGTGAACTGTTCTTGACTGTCCTTATTACAGCTCTTACAAAGCTACCCTCCTAATCCTATCAGTGGGACAAGAAATGCTTTTCACCTTATACACGTCCCACCTTGCCAATGTAGCCATTCCTTGTAATCAGTATAGGAGAAAACTACACTACAAAGGCCAAGCGCACTTCTTTTCAGGTAAGCAGCCACCGGGGTGGCCAAGAGAAGTCTTCTGGTTAGATGCCAGGGGGGTCTGGCTATGAGTGAACAGTCTACATAGGTAAGGAGATGAGTTGCAGAATAAAAGTAACCTTCTCTTGGAGTAAGCTATACTGGTCAGGCCCCAGGGTGGCATCAGTGGCGGCTTTGTCACGTCTAACTGGTCACTTATGGGCTGTGCTGAAAGGCAGCTTCATAATACAGAGGTGCAGACTGAGTCCAGGCTATACACTGCAATACGTGACCATAGGTTTCTACTGACCAACCTCAAAGAGGACTCAGTAAAACTACAAAAGATGCAGAAAAGGCTGATAAGGTTGATCGAAGGTACAGAGTAACTCTTCAGTTTAAGAAAAGATGACTGCAGGGAAAGGATGTGACAGAGGTCTGTAAAGTCAGGTGTGGGATGGAGATGGCAAACAGGGAAGGGAGCATCAGATGAAAGTAGCAGGTGGGAGGCTCAAACAAATACAAGGAAATACTTCTGATATATTACATTCTTAAACAGTAGAACAGGTGCCGTTGTAGGTGCTCAAGTTTCAGTTTGAAATGCAATTGGACAGGATCATGGAAGAAAAACTAGTCAAGGTCTACCAAACACCAGCGTTAGCTCAGGACGTGAGCCACAAAGTGCTGGAGGCTGGGAAAGTGTAATGGGAAACATCCTCACATTCTTGTCTTGTTCTTATGCTCCTCCCTGTACCTGTGTTACTGGCAATTGGCACAAAAAGAGACTGATCTGGATGCATAATTGGCCTGACCTGGTACATTTGTTCTTGTGTTCTAACTGAAAAAGAATTTTAAAGCAGTAAAAATAGTAATGTGACCTTGCACCTAAGCAGAAGGTGCCTTTATTCTAGTGCCATCCACACTATGATTATGGTAAAACACTTAATTTTCTATATCCTAAACTTTACCATTTGTAAAATGATACTAAAAGTGCCCATTCTTTAAAGATGCTCCAAGATCTACAACTGAGCAAATAATACAATGACAAGGAGTTACCCATGTTATTAACAAAAACCTCTCAGCCACCCACAGGTGTCAATATGTGCTGGTGCTCAAGTCCAAATAGTCCTTGTCTGTGACAAGGCCTTAAAACAAGATATAAAAAGACATCTGGCATTAAATTTGATTTTCAGAAGCACCGACTGTCGCTGAGTATTTAATGCCTTTTGAGGTCAAATCCTCCTTTTTGTGTTGATTTTGGAATCTAGAACGGGGGGATCGGGCTGCTGTTTTCAGAAGCGTGAAGAGTCAAGTCCAAACTTACGTGGCCTGTTTATGGTTATGAGATGTTGCAACACCAGTGACAGGATCAAACCCGGTGGATTCCCGAGTCCTATCAGGAAAGAAGGTGGGGAGGCAAAAACAAGCTGGAATTGCACTGCCTGCGATGCAGAGAAGGTGTATCCAAGTCACCTTTAAACACAACACTTGGATAAGCCGTGTCAGCACAGCTGCAAAACTTGCCTGGGAAGCAAGGCAAATTATGAACTCCATTACAAGGCAGTTAGGAAGCTACTATTTTCCTTTAAATTAGCTATTAGCTAATTTAAAGTTGGCTTCTGTGGGGTTATTTTGCACAGGAGGGACTGCACACTCGTGTCTCTGTGGTCATCCAGGGCTGAGGCAGTGCCGTGAAGCTACCTTGGCAGCTGTTCAGCTGCAATGAGATTCATGCTATTCCTCATCCCTGCACAGAGAAAAAAAAACAACCTCTGCTATTATGATTTCTTCAGTCTAATTCTTTTCTAGTTTAAGCTGACTTTTCCTCCATGTATGTAGCCTCATAGATATAATTTTCAGCTGAGAGCAAGCACCAAGCGTATCATTCCAGGTCTTGACCAGCCACCAGCTCCCTCCAACAGAAGCAGCATCTCTTGATCTCCCAGACAGTTTTGTAATTGAATTTCAAAGGGCGCTGCTCACTCATGTTTTTTGTAGTAGGCTTTCATTTCAGCCGGTGCCTCACTCCCATAACATAATAATTTCTCTACGAGTCTCCTCAGTCAGGATTAGTTTTGTCCATCTTGAGTATTACAATTTTTCTCTATTAGTCTCCTACATCTCAAGGTTAGTTTATGCTGTTGGGATTTCTTGTAGGGAACTTGCTGCTTCGCTTTGCACTCTGTATCAGACTGGTGTTTATTTTGGGAAAAATCTGTAATGATTTACAATAAAAGCCTTGTTTAAAAACCCTTCAGTTTTAAGTTCAAATAGACTTCACATAGTCTCTAGTTTTCCTATTACCGCTGCCAGGAAGGATCTCCATAAAGTTTTAAAGGAGGACCTGGCTGATAGAAAAGAAAACTCCGGTATCCTTTTAGGAAGGAAGAAAATAAACCCAAATCTGACAGTAATAGAAAGTTGTGACCTGCTCTGGGGTAAGGAGGAGATTTTTATTGCAGCTCAGTGGAAGCTGCAGTCTCTTTAGAGACAGAAGAAGCACTTCTAACCGCCTTGCCAGCTAAGTGAGGTAAAAAACAGTTTACTGTCATGAAAATATTGTATGGGGAGAATACCAGTCCCAGGGACTCTGCTCATTCCTACAGCAAATTTTGTGTCTGTGCCAAATCTGCTGCCAGGCTGAAACTGGGCGTAAAAGCACTAAGAAGGGCATTTGCTGGCAATAACTCCTGCAATTTGGGGGAATTTTTGCCTTTTGGTGTATATAGCGCTATCACCTTCAGTAACGGCAACTAACATCTCCAGGAGTTTTGGCCGACTATGAATGCACGAGCCTTTGAATGAGCATGTACAGTGACCAAGGTTCATTTGCTCTCATCTTCTTCTCATTAATGGCTGTGTATTAGAGACACTCATCCAAACGTGCACGTTGATGAAGCTCTCACTCGCCAGATTCATGCCCAGGGTAGGCTTATGGGCTTTGCATCACTGGACCTTTTTAATGAATGATTTTTTTTGGTTTAAAAAACCTACGTTTCTGTTTTCACATCTCCATGCCTCCTGTTTGGGAATGCGCTTAGGATTTCTAATTCTTTGCAGTGCAGTTTCTTCATAGCTCCAAAGCTGATTAAAAAGAGCACCCAGTGAAGAGGTCAGATCCCCGGATGGTGTAAAAGCAGTGGATCTCAAGTGAGGTAAAAAACTGTAACAAGAACTAATTCTACTTTTTTTCCCTTGTAATAATATGCTTTAGGCTTGAAAAGAATGGTGGGAGTTGGGGGTTAGCACTGTCTCTCACCGCTCCCCCTCTGCACAGCACATGTCACCATCAAAAGCTGTTTATCTTAGTTCTAGGAAGATGTACTAAATGTAAAAAATACAATTCATAATACTAAATAAAAACAAGAACTGCAGGGGCAGTTAAGTGCCTACACATTTCAATATCAGCTATGTCTGCAAATTGTCAGCCCAAAAAGGTCATTAAAATAATCTGGCCTTTTATCAAGAGCAAACTCTTGCTGACTGATAGTGCTGAAAACATGATGCTAATTCCAGCCATCTCTGGAAGCTAATTTAACCCCTTCCTGAGCATCATACATACTACCTGTGATATATGAGCTATGATCATACAAATTCCATTCTTTTGCCATCAAAGGCATTTTCAGTTAATTCTGTAGCTCTTTAACAAGCTTTTCATCTTGTTGCTATTTTGCCTTCACACCTACTGCCCTATCTCCACAAGGATTTATGCCATTCCCTTCAGATGTAAGCACTAGCTGGGTTTGGAGGAAAAATAAGATCAAGTATCATTTGCACTTCCCTTACAGACAACCCCGTCCCTATCAGGTGCCAAAACACTCAGCTCCCATTAACTTCAATGTCAGATAGGGGCGACTTTGCTAACAGCATTCAGCTTTTTTCAGGTTTGGGTACCTCACAGATTTCTGCAGATACCAGTAACAATTTCATTAATGAGTAGCGATGTTGACAAACTACATACAAGAGCATAGAGGGCTATCAGGTCTAATGTCAGAGCTGCAGATCTGCTTACTCGGAAGATAAGATGCCTTACACGTCTTAACCAACCTAAGCAACATCCCCCATGGTTCTCAGCATCCCCTGTGTGCTGGGTGCTAACTGCAAACACATCCTTCCGATAAAAAGTAATGCATGCCCTTTGCTAAAGCTTCAAACCAACCGACACGGTGGGGTTTCTGGATTAAACAGATTCCCCTCAAGTATTTGTTTTACATGACAGATTACTTGTAAGAGGTTTCAAATGCTCTGACCTTCAGTGACTAGCCGACTCTACAGCTTTCGCTATCACTGCCCCTTTTGATTTCCTTAGGTTTTCTTTCCTTGAGATCAAGGTGATCTATTTTTAGTGCAGGGACTGGTTAAGTGAAGAGTTGCTATAGTGACAGATAGCTGATACAAATCAAGTCCCACTGCAATTCCTCCGGCTGGTAAATGAACACTACCCAAATTGGGGCAGCAGCTGGGGTTGCCCAGACACTGCTCAGCTCAGGGCTGCGTTAATAACTGCCCAGGACTCTCAAGGTCACACTTAACGTATATGAAATAGCCAGAAGGCAGCCTGCGTGCCTTTTGTACGAAACACGCACCTCACTGCCTTTCTTGGCCCAATAAACGCTTTGGTGTTGGTCTTGGGCTTTGCAGTGCTCTCCTTCTACTGGTCTGCTGACACAAATCAGCTGTACAAGCAGCCCTAGCTGCCTCTACCTGAGAAGTCACTCTGTTCTTGAAAATTTATCAAAAGAAGAGCAGTCATATTGAGACTCGGGTGAGAAAAGACGCACGATCAGGATATTGCAACTTCAGCTTTCCTTGCAACTGAACAGCTGAGCATCACAGAAATATTGGTTGGAAAGGACAGCTGGAGGCCTCTTCTCAAATCTCACAGTCAAAGCAGATCTGGCATCACCAAGACCAGGTCAGCCATGCCTTTGGTCAGCTGAGTCTTGAAAACCTCCAAGGATGGAGAGGCCTCAACCTCTTTAGGTTACCTGTGCCAGTGCTGCACCACCCTCTTGAGGGAGTTTTTGCTAACATCCAGTCTGACCCTTCTCAGACAAAACCTCTTATCTTTTACTCCTTCTTCTACCATCTGCCCCTACGAAGAAGAGTTTGGCTCTATCACCTTTGAAACTGCCCTTCAGGTAGTTGCAGGCTGCTATTAAACTGCCCCTTAGCCTTCTCTCTGCTGGACAAACGCCCCCCGCCCAGTTTCCTCAACCTCTCCTCACAGATTCCAAAACATCTGTTCTAGGTCCCAAAATATCTTGGTAGTCCCAAAACATCTTGGTAGTCCCCCAGGGAAACCCTCTCCAGTTCCCCAGCATTTTTCTGACAGAGGAACCAGAAATAGGACACCCTATTCCAGGTGCAGCCCCACCAGCCCCAGGTGGAGAGGGATAATAACCTCCCTTGACTGGATTGCTGTGTTCCTCCTAACGTAGCCCAGTATGTGGTTCACCCTACTGGCAACGACAGCACATTTTGGGATCGTTTTCCAGATGATATCCACCACAACCCCCAAGTCCTTCTCACTGGGAGTCAGTCATCACTGCCCAGCGTGTACTGCTGCATGAGCTCATCTCACCCACCATCCATGTCACTAATGAACATTATCAGTCCCCATACTGATCCCTGGGTGTTGACCATCCCTAAATTCAGGTATGTCCCTTGGGAAATATGAACATTAATCCAGCTTCTCATCCTTTCAACTCAGTCCTTCTCTCAAGGAGGCTGGTACAATCCTCACCTCTGAACACCCACACGACTTTTGTTGCCACTATTGCAGCAAGAACCTCTCAGTTGCAAACTTTTCATCTCACTCATGTCTCTGGTTGATTTTCTATCTCATTTCTCCCTCATCTATATTTCTTAAATTGATTTCTTGCTCTATTCTTGCTTATTATCTCTAATTATACTATATACAAGCAGTGGAGATGTCACAAATCATCTGTTCCTCTCCAGGAGCATCACCCGCCAGGAAAGGCAGGATTGTCACAAGAATCCTGTGTACGCTGTCTTAATTTTCGCACTGACTGAAATAAAACTGAGGGGCCAGATGGGCAGGATCTGTTAAACAATCTGGTGACTGCAGCTCTGAGCGTGTCAAAAGGGTCCTTGTTACCCCATGGAGAACACAGCACTGGGAAGCAGCTGTTTTCCAATGCCTGGAAAAAACTCTGAAGAAACAACAGGATGCTCTTAATTAATGTCAGCTAATCCTATCTTCCGTCCTCCAGCTAAATTGCCCCAACTTTATCAAAGGAGGAGCAGAAAAAGGACAGGATGGGAACTATTCTGTGCAAGCATGCGATGCAACACTGGGCTCTGTCCTTAAACCAAGTAAGGCTGCGTGACCTTTCCGGCACGGAGAATTCAAGCCTCTAAGCCAAGCCTGCCAGCCGCACAATGATATCTCACAGAGCAGCCCTTCATCTCTCGAGACCTAAGCCTTTACATTTCAGTACAACCCTCTAATGACAACAAAATGGCTAAAACAATTTTGAGGCGTTAAATCCCACTGCTCTGAGCACTTTTAAGTCCTTGAACTGCTTTTAGGTTGGACAAGAATAAAGGTGAAAGTAGAAAACAGCTGAATCCTGGTAATTCCTGTGATTTGCTGATCCAATAAACCTGACAAACAAACTGCCCTTAACAACATCTTTGAAATTGCACTCTTGGGCAATTTACTGAAACTTTGAGCAAGGAGTCAATAGTCCAAAACATTGATTTCTAATTAAACAAAAGTACCCACCTACCTAAATGCTACTGTCAAGTGGAATTTTAGGCTGTGAGAACAGTTCTGGGCTTGAAATTTGCTTTTAAAGCCTGGCAACAGCATTTGTAATATAGATGCATGCAAATATAAATAAATTGTGGTCTAGCTTAGCACATTCAAATCAAGTAGAAAGTCAGAGTAGGACAAAAGCTTCTTACACAGATATTCTTCTGAAAGCCAGAGCCCTTGAAAAGTACAAGTGAAAGAAGGAGGAAAAAAACCTAGTGCAATAAGGCTGAGAGTGCAATTTTGATCATACGTGGAAATCAGTAATTCCAGTGATTTTTAGCAGGTAGGTTGTGAGCCTCCAGCACTCAGCATGAAGACACTCCAGGCTGCATTCTTTAAGCTGAAATGTCATTATGGAAGTCTAATCTACGTTATTTTCTTTTCACCTCAAAAATGAATCAGATGATAGTTAATTATATCACAAGGTAACTGAGATAGTTTTCCAGCCTCACATACACATCCGAAGTGACCTGGTACCTGCAGATAACAGAAGTGAAGCATAGAAAAAGGAAATCCTGATAAATACATAAATATTGTCTGCTTTCAGACACAGGCAGTGTCTGCATCCGCTTTTGCTGGCAGCCAGTGCCCAGCTTCTTTCTGCCTCAGTTTCTCCTTTTCCACCTCAAAGAACTCCTCCTCATATTCGCATTTCACAGCTTTGCCTAGATTCAATCCCACGATTTGCTTTTGGTTTCTCTCTGTCTTTCAGATATAACATTCACGCTGCTGTTCCAAATGACACTATTTGAATAGCAGCAGAATTAAAGTAACCTTAAGATGGTAAAAAACAAAGTGTCTATGATGCTGCTCTGCCTGGGGGACAAATACCTGCACCCACAAGCACCAGCAAGGACCGTAACCACATGGACTCCTCCCAGATGGGAATGCTCTCTGCTCAAAACCTGTACAGTTTGTAAAATAGTCTGCCAAAAGGGAGACTGGCCCTGCCAGTCTCACCCAAGACATTGTTGACAACAGTACAGCAATGCTGAGTAATTCAGTCATTTATAGTAATACAGGTATTTTTGGTCAAACTTTGTGACGACATGCACAGAGCTGCCTGGAGCAGGACTGGGAAGAAGCGTCGGTGGGCAGATTCATTTGCAGCACCGATCTGTAAATTTATGCCTCAAGAGAACATACTGTATTTTCACGTGCATAACCTGCCCTTCAGATAAAAATAACTTTCTTTGAAAATAAATTATTTGGAGAATTTACATTCTCAGACAGCTCATCGTGAGGGCAAAGAGCCTACATCTTCTTTAAGCCCACAAAGGGCTGCAGAGAAAGGATGCTGCTGGGCTCTGCACCAGGGAGGGAGCGAAGGAAGAGTCTGGGGCAGAGCGCTCTGCTCAATATACCTCCGTTTCAATTTCCACCGCATCCCTGGACGTTTTCTGGGGTTTAGTACTACCTGAGTTTACTGGTACCTGCTTGAAAATACCTTGCTGATTTTATTGCTTCATGGTCACGGTCCTTTTTGCCCCATTCAGAATGTTTCAAAGCTGTGTATAAAGCTGTGACGTGCCAGAAAGCAGCAGCACAGTGACTACAAGGAAGCAGAAAATAGCAATATAAAAAGTCTCAAGCATTTAATCAGGCTCGTCATTGGTTTTATTCTTCCTCACAACCATCCATGGAAATTTCACAGCTTCCAGGTCTCGGAGCTCTCTGTAGTACAAGATTAATCGCTACTGATCAGCCAGGGCTGCACATTTTCTAAAATCACTGTCAGCTCAACAGAGCATGAAAACCAGTAGAGAAAATCATTAATAAACCAAAAAGGTCTCAGTTTCTCATGCCCAGTCTCTGATGCTGGTGGTTTTAAGCTGCTTTTCAGAAGCAACAGGATTTTGCTCTTTCAGTTGGCTTATGGCAGCTGCTGGAACACACAGCGACCCCCACACTTTCATTTTTTTCTCTAGAACTTTTTTCACCATGGTTTCTCCCCCACTGCCTCATAACAGAAACATCCCACCAGAATGAAAAAAAAAAAAAAAATCTCAGCTTTGGTCCTCCCACAAGCAGCATCACCCACTTTGGGGCAAAGCACCGGATGAGCTGCAGCTCCCTAAGCTTGAGGAGCAGGAGATCAAGTCCTGTCTCCTTTTGCTGTCACTTCTTCTCAGCGCAACTATCCACAACCCCGCTTGTGCCAATAAGCAATGATGTGAGCCAGGCTGAAGTATCCCCTGGATTTCCATTTGCACTTGGAGAGGTTGTGAACCACCTGCTCTTTGGTTTGGTGTAAGTCCCTGCCAGTGGACTGCTGTCTGAGCTGGTCAGATCCTATGGCACGTTAATTCCATGTGGTGATCACTGATGCAGTCACCACATCTCCACTTTCGGGAAGAAAGAGTATAATTTCTGTGCTAGACACACGATCCACAGTCACCCCCAACTCCAGGTGTCTGGGAAGGACCACAGCAAGCTATGGAAGACCTGTGCATTTTTGACTGAAAGGGGAAGACATTTCCTCTTGAGTTGAGTATTTAAAGATACTCTAAAATACAGCACCTGCCAGATCTGCTCTAGAGCCTCAGCAGCCCTCCATCCCATGGTGGTTCACAGGGACACAAGATAAAACGCGTGCACTGAGTGCCACCAGCATGGCTATAGCAAGTTATGGAGCGACTCGGGAACAAGCCCCTGCCCTTCGCACTGGGACCGCCTGATTCGTGTACATGGCAGGGGGCAAAGCATGTTTTCACATGTATGTATTGGGGTCTGAGTCATTCAGCAGGCTCACTCCTAATGTAGTCTTAATTTGCAGCTAATCATAACAGCTGGCAGGGAAATTGTCCTCGAGAGTGTTATTGAGGCGCGACAGGTCAGGAGCTGAGGGGCAGCACTGAGGTTTGCTTGGAGCCTCTTGGACCTGGCTCCTTGGGGCTCAGCTTTGGCCCCTGTTGATTGAAATCCACAGCAACAAATCCCAAGAGGAGCAGCATGGGCAAGGAGAAGCTCCTGGGCATTTCCATCCAGCTAAAAGCTTCCAAAATGAGCGATTTGAGGCTAAATGCCTGGGCACAAGGCAGTGCTGGGTGTCACAGCAGCCACGTGTGCTGCAGAGCAGTTCCTTCGCTGGGCACTCATGGCTCGGGTAGGCAAGAAACGCTTTTAACTTTATACCTTTTGCATGTGTCATTCAATCCTTCATGGAATAGATGGTGTCCTTTAAAGGGCAGAGCAATTAGCCTCGCTGGGGCCAAAGAGTTGTCCCCTTCAGAAATGCCACAGAGCCTATCTATTTACAACACATCGGGACACAGCAAGATCCGGCAGGTGGAGAAGCGGCCAGCAGCCCTGCGCAGGCGAGCAGCAACTGCAATAGGAAGGAGGAAACTCCGCGGTGGTGATCCAGAGGTTGCAGAAATTTTGGATAATCCCAGTCCTCAGCCCTGCCAAAATCATGTTGCATAAATCAGCTTCCCTGCTGTTTGGTGGATAGCTGAAGCTTTGAGGTCTCTCTGTTGGCTGCTCCTCTCCCGGAGCAAAGCTGTGGGCTCTCTGCCTTTGCCTCACAGCTCTCCCTGCTCCCTTTTGCTCTTGGTGCTCATTCACGCTTTTCTCTTTCCCCTCTCTGCTTCTGTTTGGCCATACTAAGGTCTCTTCCTGCTGTTCACTTGGCAAAAAGGACTGTAAGGCTCCAAAACCAGGGAGCTACAGGTACGTCCATCCTTGGCGATGCCACCCTCCACTTCTCTACAAGGATGTGAACCTCTTCATTGGTGCAGAGGAAGGATGGGGCTTAGCTTAATTGATACACAATTGATAATTTTAGTTGCAGTGGCCTGATGGGAAGACAAGAAGCTGCACTGGCCCAATCCTATTTACAACAACAACAACACTCTTCCTTAAAAAGACTTACAGAGATGGCCAAGAAAAAACCAGAAATTCCAGATTCTACGAGTCCGGGTGACAGAGCACCTTTTCCCAAGGCATCAGGGGATTTTTTCCTGTTCTTTCCTTTTCCATCCCTTTCTGAATACAATCCAAGTTCATTCAGCAACAGTGAGGCTGCCGTGGCAGCACAGCCACCCTGGGAGAGCCAGGTGGGAAAGCTCATGTGGGATTGCCATCATTCATTTCTCATCCCTGATGACAGATGGCAACTAAAGAGGATGCACCAGTGCGTGACCAAACTGATGAGCCACCAAGTCTGGTTGCTACCAATGCTCCTGCACACCACTAATACTGATCATATAACCTGCCGAGCGCCGGCGGTTCCCTTGAGAGCTGCTCAGAAAGTGTTTAGTAAGGCGGAATAGCTACAAGATACAGGTTAAATCTAGCAAATAATGCAAAGCTTTGACAAAGCTTTGACATTTCCCTGCAAATAAATAAGGTCATTTGGGGGAAAAAAACCCCCAGCATTTGCAAGTGTTAACCTGTTTCCCGAAAGGAATCCAGACTCTGCTGGGACGGCAGAGACAATCCCTGCAGCAGCGCATCCGAAGAAGGCAGTAACACAGGCACATCCCATTTGCTTTTTCCCACTCTTGTGACTTGGTAGCTCTCCCTTCATGATGAAAATGCGATGCAGGGAGCTGACCAGGTCATGCTCTTACAAGAACAGCATCCGCAAAGTCTGTAGAGTAAATACTGTGCAGAAAACACTGCTTAATGCTCGCTGTGTACCACTGGAGTGGGCTAAAGAGCTGGATTAATGGGAATGAGGATAACGAGGAGCACATATTTTGGCATTTCTGGCATTACGCTTTCAACATTTTTTATAAGTCTGTCACAAACCTTACACTTCATATAGTCAGGACAAATTATTTTCTCTTTGGAGGAAGGTAAGGACGGGGTTTAGACTCAGACTCCGAGGAAGACTTGCAACACTGTGTTTGTGCTTCCAGTAGCAAATCCTGTTGTTGGCTATTCCCATCTCATTGATGAAACCACAAGAAGAGGGTGAATTAGTGGCTCAAAGTGCCGTTAATCACTCATTCAACAAATCACACGTGTTTCTGCCTAGGTGAGAATGTAGAAGTTTTAATTAGAAATTTGGGAATAAATTTTACATCTGGGCAATCTGTTATCTAAATTTTCCCCTCTTCTTGCATAAACTCTATTACCTGTCTTTGTGCATCTTGCTGACACTGTGAAACTCTGAAGACCTGGGTCATATCTCATTCACATCACCTTGACCTTACACTACTACTCCAGCAGAAATCCTTGGAAGGGTTGAGGGAAATGCGGAACAAGGCTCAGTACTTTAGGTTTAAAAACACTTAACTGTACAAAATAGAAACAAAAGGAGAAGCATTTGCAAGAAGGACACCTTAAAAACAACACAACCAACCACTAAATAAATTGCAAAACATTAAATAACAGAAAAACAAGCTTTCTGGGCAGCCACCATACATCAACAGCAACTTCCCATCACTAAATCTGTACGTCCTTCTCTGCACCACCCACATGGGCCAACACTACTCATACCTTCGTCATTCTGCTGGGTTTAACGCAGTGACTACTGACCAATAGAGAGTAAAAAAGAGCCTTGCCTACTGTTTGTACGAGTCAGCCTCTCTGAACTGTGCCTTATCCAGCTGATTCAGTGTAACGCCGCTTTTAAACCTCTTAGTCACAGACAGAATCTCTCAGCAGCACTCATGGTCTTCAGGGAACCAGGGAGTTGTAAAACAGCTATCATTAGTCCATATAGGAAATGTATTAAACATTATATTTCCTCACTATTCTTAAGAAATAAGCCCAGATCCTGTCGGAATACCCCTTGTCTCCTGGCCAGCCGATCCTTAGGTGATACATAGACTCTCCGACAAACACAATTCAGCACCTGGACTAGAGCTAACGCTCAGTGACCAGGAAAAGCTTTTGATTAATGGAGAAAGGTCCTTAATTGCAACTCAAACACAATTATAATGGCAACTGCAGTATCAGAAAGATATGTTTTTAAATGCATTACTTACCTGATTGACACGCAATTTTTCTCTACTTAAAATTCATCTTTCAATATACAGTGTTAGCCCTAACTTAGCATTTAGTTACCATTCTTCAATTAAAGTAACATTAGTCAACAGCCCCTTTTGAATCTATTTCATAGTGTTTACTGTAAACCTTCCCGTAACATCACTCTTTTTATAAAGCTTATATCTGACGTGTGTTACAGGTGTCAGCTCAGATGTTCATCTCTGATGCAAACCAACATACAAATAACCTCCACGCAACAACTGCATCATTCAGTCAATGAAAATTGGAAAGCACAATATTGTTGCTCTATTATTCATTATCCCCCACTCACTGCCCTCTCCCAAAGACCAAGGTCCCTCCTTTTTGGATGGGTAACGCAGAGGGTCCCTACCGAACAGGCCACGAGGATCGGACTGGCGTCTCTCCGAGCTTTTGCACTGCTCCTTTCTCTTCTTGCTCCCTCTAAAGCTTCCAAAACGCTTCATGAGCTGCAACATGCACTCGCGTGGCAGCAGCTGTCGGTCATGCCCAGGATTGAAGAAAAAAAGCAGCACGAGGGGCAAGGAAAGGTGTCGCTTACACCAGCCACCCAGGTGCGAGAAAATAAAGTTCCAGAAAGATCGTGTGGCTGCAAATAAGTCCAGCTCGCCGGTGGTTCAGCTCCGAGGCGCTTGGTTGTGGTCTTTGTGGACAGCCGCTCTGCAGCAGGCTGCCCAACCTCGCACGCCAGGCGTTTCCAGTCTTAATTCCAGCATACAGTAACTTGCCTGCAAGTATCTGTGGACACGGAGAGAAGTTCAAAGTCTGCCCAGCTTGCAGCCACAGACCTCTTATCCGTCAGCCGTCAGAAGCTTCGGAGACCACAGCAAAGTTTCCCAGCAGATCAGCTCATGCAGAAAAGGTCAGGAACCACCTGATAAGCTCCCTCGTTTAAAAAATACTAACTATGCAAAGGAGCCACAAGCCCTCTTGAAGGGAATTGTCATGTGCAGCTTGGCATGATGACTCTTTAAAAAGGCTGTAAAAGGAAACCACCCCTGGACAGACAATTCCTGGCAGCGAGCGTCCCGGGCACACTCGCACCCTGACATGACATCACCCAACTATTTTGATTCATGTGTGCTGGGTCTTCGCAGCGACAGCATAGTCCAGCTGCCTATCGATGAGCTCCAAAACGCTCGGCCCTCTGCGACTAATGACTAATGGATTAATGGGAACAAGCTTCTGCCAATTCATAAAAAGAAGGCTGATGCTCTCTGGAAATCCTAGCCAGATCGATGGGCTGGACTTTCTCTAGCAACGTGCCCTCCCTGTGCTATGTATACCAATATGCTCCGCATAGATTGCTCCATTCAAATTTGCTGTCTGCAAAGCAAAAGGCACGCGGGACAGCTGTTTGTAACACAATTGAAATCCACCTCGTGGTCTTTTCAATGAGACAAACATTCACAGGACTGTTGCTCATCCCAGCTGGCTGGGTTGTATTATGTTAGGGTCTGAGTCTGTACATTTAGAGCTGTTTATTTTAGGAAAGGGTTGAGCAGCGTAAGCTAGATCTTGAGCAGCTGGAAAGGGGTGCATGCAAGAACCAAGACATGATCAAACTATTGTAGTCAACCTTCCTGAGATCACAGTAAATGTTCTGTTAAGTCAAAAGCTTTTTTTGAAGTCATACAGCACCAGCCTTTCCTCTGGACATCACTGGAACTTGAGGCTCAGATCCTTCAAAAATCAAACCCTATATGAATAATGAGAGTCTTATCTTTTTAATTCCTAGGAGGAATTAAAGGTCATATCACCTTTTTCCTCTCCAAAGAAGCATGCCTTTTTCTTCATGTCCCTGATTGCTCCTGGGACTTAATGTCCTTAGAAAGGAAAAGAAAAATCAGCCACGAATACTGAGGAAAAGACTTTTATCAACACAGATTTCTTGCAAGCTCTGGTGTCTCAGAAAGATGGCTGCCACCAAGGCATCAATGCAAGGATGTCCCAGAACTTCAGGGACTCCAAGTAAAGGTGCAGAGATGACAGCATGTTCCTCTGCCATCCTCAGCTACTACTATGGAGAACATGGAAGAAGACAGTACAGAGGGCACCTTTGTTCTTCCACTTAGTGAGCAAAATAATCAAATTATTAACAAGACACTTAATTACGTTCCAGACAGGGCTCTCACTGAGATCCAAGTGAGGAGCCACAATGACTCATTTAAGGTTTTTCCCAGTCTTTCCCCTCCTGACTTGTTCTCCTACTTTCTTTTACCCCCATCTTTGTGGCCCTGTTTCAGCTCTACAGGTGAAGATTCTAGTGCTTTTCAACAAATGACAATCTTTGGCATAAAACAGCCTGTCAGCACAGTGCTTTTAGAAAGCCCCTTCTCCAGCCTCTCCCTTGAGGTTCCCTGTTCACCGAGCGCAGAGGAGAAGCAGGCGGAGCAATGAGAAGTGTTGAGGGATTGGCAGGGGAAAGTGTCTGTGCAACTTTATTTAACATAGTTGTAGGAAGTGTCAAGCTCTTCACGCCCCATCTGGCCTTGTGTGACCACCACATTTACCTCTGCAAGCTTCATCTTCACTGCCACTTCCCTTTATTCTGCTATGCTCATACCACCACGACTGAGACAGTAGTCGTCGTGGGACAAGCTCTGGCCCTTCCCATAAGCACGTGTCATGGGCCAGCTCTCAACCTACTTCCATGAGACCCATGACCTTCACCGTCCTTCCCATTTGAAGAACAGCTCCCCAATAGCAAAACTCAGTCTCACTTGCTGCAATTTAAGCCTACTGCTTCTTGTCTTATTCACCACGCACATGGAGAACAGATTGTTCCCTTCTGCTCTGGAGCAGCCCTCAACATATTTGAAGACAGTTATCCAGTTCCGTTTCCAGTCTCTGCTTGGCCAAAGACACAAGAAGTGCTGCCTTCAACATCAATGCAAATCTGGACTTCAAGTTTCCCCTCCTTAGAAAAGCATTCCTCATTCTTCAGTGGTCAAAGGACTGCTAAGAATGACTTAATGTCATCAGAAAGCAAAAAATTTAAATCCCTTTTTAACGAGATAAAAATTGGTATTGCTTCAGCATGGAAACAGCCCCCTTTTTGATAGAGGCCAAGGATAAATAGTAGCTGATGACCTTTTCAAGCAGGGCCATTGCACCGGGAGGGCTCATTTCCCCTTATTAAGGAAAGCAGCAAGACCCTACTGTTTCTGCATAGCTACCAGAAAATGAAACAACACTGTTTAACAACTGACTTTCACAGTAATTTGTTAATAAAAGCACTAAGTGCTTTGAGTAGGATCATTTTGTCTCCCACAGCTAATGGTCTAACAGATACTAGCACATTTACACCAGATACTACGACTTCTTAATGATTCCAGTGGAAGGATCTTATAGAACTAATAATAAAAAGCTGGGCTTCAAAGAGCTCCTTTGGGGCCATCCATGTTCTGGAGATTGAAAATACAAATCCTTTCCAACCAACCATGAAATGGACTCTTGTCAAGTTACTTTAAAGTCTCCCAAATCAGTTATAGCATATTTTGTTTCTTGAGCTGCATAAGGATAACACCATCCCCTTCCAAAAACCATACACAGGCTTGCTTCCAAGCATTGGACAGCTTAATGAAATTATTTGGGGGGAAGGAGCAAACAAACACTCATGCACGTGCGTGAAATGCTCCCCTAGTCTTGCTGTATCTGCTGAGCTGGCTGGACCTGAGCCATTTCATGGCCTTAAAGCAGCCTCTACGCTGACAACTCGCCAACCTGCCATCAGCCCCAGCACCCTCTTGCCCCAAGTCATCTTTTTCTCTGACAGTTTTATTTTGATGACCTAGCATCAAGGCCAAAAAAGAGCCTAAAAAAGGCTCTAGAGCCAAAAAAAGACCCACATCTGCTGGAAATCTCCCTTACACCAATTCTTGCCTTTATCCCATCAACTGCCTGTGAGCCCAACCCACCGAGCAATGTCCTCCCCTGCTCATTCCAGCCCTCCATCCCCTTAAGCCACCTATTTGGATTTTGGTTTTTTCAAAAGGGAGGCTGGAGCACACAAAGTAGAAAAGATAAACCTCCTTCTGCCATATTTTTCACTAATTCACAGGGCGACATAAGGAGAGGAGTCTTATGGCAGGAGTCACCTGCAACCCAACCCGAAAAAGCCCCATCCATGGCTGGGCTCCCTCTTCTTGATGCTTCTTGGTTTTCAGTTCTCCATCTCCGAGGATAAAAGGACCTTTTTTACCTCACCCCAATGATTTAACATGACTCTTTAGGCACAAACATAACAAAAATCTTCCTTTCCCTGGATGCGATGTGAAGATTTGTTCTACGAGGTAGAATTGGGGGTTGAGTGTTCAGATTTGGTGTCCAGATAGGAAATATGGAAGATGCCACCACACCAACTGAGTACAGCCATCACGGGGTGGCTGACCCAGCTGTCAGAGTTTTGAAACACAAACGGAGTCATCCATCTCATGGAGGTGTACATTCTGTGCCGTGGTGAAAATACTTTCAATACTGCCATTTTGAACCATTTTCTCACTTGCCTTTTTAATAGGAGATTTAACCTGATGTACAAATGCAGCAGTAGAGTGCAGGGTAGGCAATGGTGACCAGTTAGTCCTATCAGGTTTTATTCTGCTGTGAAAATGCAAAAAACAAATACTTTCCTCCTTCAAATTTAAGAGCTTATTTAGCACCAAAGAGGAAGGCTAAAAAGAGTATGTATCCCCCTAGTGACAATTAACGCTTCAACTGGCTTCAGACCGCAAATCAGCAAAACCAAGTACTTCCCTTCCCTCATTGCTGAGAATTTCCTTGTTCAAAATTCCCTCTGTATTGGCCATTACTCAAAGAAGTAAAGTTCAGATCCACCCTTAGAAGGATAAAGCATGAGTCACGTTTGCATTTCTACATGGATCACGTTTTTCTGCCTTGTTCTCCTTAAAAATTTCCCTGAATTGGAACTTTTCTAAATTTCTCTTCTCAATTCTACAGACAGATGTTGGCAAAATTAAAAATTTTCTGTCATTGCTAGTGGTGCTGGGACATGCTTAGAAACCTCACAACACCAGACCGGTTTTAACTGCAACCATATTTAATATAAACAGCAAACCTGGAAAATATTTCAAGGTAACACGCAAATAAGTATGTAAAAGAATCTTTGCTCTAAAAAAACCCTGCTCAAGACTACAAGTGATGCAATGCACACTAACAAAAAGCCTGTTTTGCCCGAACACCATTTGCAGGCTGGTTCAGCAGAGCATGCAGCCTGCATTTTCAAAGGCAAATACAAACTACCACTTTCTCCATCTGGTCCAAGTCCAGCTCACACCCCATAAAAGAATTGCAAGTTTATGACTCCAAGCTGAGCTCAATTATTTCCCATAATCATAACCAAGTGTTTCCCTGCAATGAGTTTTTGTCTTTAACCCCCTTTTTTAGATTTCAATCTCTGAAGAAAGATTTCAATCTCTGAAGCTGTCAGGCTGGCACTAAATTGGTTTTGAAAAATCTGAAATTTTAATTTTACATCTTTTTAGCAGTCTCAAAGGTGCACACTAGATTCCCCAGAACTCCTGGTAAATTACTTATAAATTACATCCTGGCGTCTTTGTGATGTTTTTCTGTCCTACCTTTCCACAGCTTATAATACGAACCAGCAGGAATAGGAGTAACTGCGATGGTAGTGTTGGCATATTGGTGATTTCTAGTAAGAAAAACAGTATACTTCAGGCTCAGAGCACCTATCCCAAAAGACTGATAAGCTGGGACTGATGACTATGATCCTACCAAATGATAATTTTATCACTTCCCCACATCCTGCTAATAAACTGTGGTGCATATGTTTCCAGCACTCACTTCTTCAGCAATTTCAGTTCGTAATGTGAAAAATGGAGCAGTTCTTATATGTGCTGCAATCTGGCTGTGCTCAAAACAGCAAAAAAGTATTTGATCCAGCAAGTACAGGATGTCTGGTGTGACAACACAACTCCTAAAATTTAATAAGTTCTCAGTTAAGGAAAACATCTCAGCAGTAACTTTTACGAAAGAATGGTAGAGGCAATAAAGTTCCTTCTAGAAATACTTCCAAGTATTTTTCCACTTGTGCATTTCTCATTCCTTCTTGCTTCTCTTTCTTCTTGCTTCTATCAAGTCTTTCTACCATATCCATCCACAAAACCTTGAGAAGGAGATAGGATTCACTGGAACATCACAAATCTCTTTTTCGTCCTCGTGTTGTTCTTCTTTCTTTCCCTCTTCCTCACTTCTCATGCAGGACTGGAACAGATTAAATGATGTTGAAGTTGTAATGGGCATTGTAGGGCTGAACAAAATATCCCCTTCAGTTTAAATTAAAGAAAAAGTCTTTCAACCAGCACTGAATGGGTTGCAAACTGAATGATGGCAAACGAATAAAGCCAGAAATGGTTCCAAGAAAGCGATACATTAGAGAAGGCCAGGACCTGAAGAGTGACATTCATATCACTGTCCCGTGATGAACACCCCAAGTACAAGAGGCTAAGAATCAGAGCACCACAACTCCACAGAAATACAGTCCTCCATTGATTCTCCCTTAGGAGATTTATTTGGAGAGCTGATGACAACTCACTGAATTAGCAACGGTTTGCACCAATCCTCAGCGGGCCTCGGATGTCAACCCTGCACAAAGCCAGCCAGCATCCCTCCTTTGCACAGCCATAGCCACCACATTTGCAATGCAGAAGCTGGTAAGAGCATTAGCAGTAAACCAGCTTCACACACATTTACTGCAGTTTTAACATTCACACTGGCACGGCTATCATAAAATACAACTTTAGGGATCAACATGCATGTTAGAAGCAATGCCCTCATCCTAAAATCTAGATGGGATGATGAGATCTCAAAGTCATTTCAAGTTCTGTACCCCTCTGCTCCCCACAATGAGCAGACGCATCTGACAGCTAAAGCCAAGAAATTTTCTTACACACAAAATAAGATGACAAAGAGATTCTTCTCCTGACTCGGTATTATTATTATCTGCTGGTTTTGGTTGAAAATAATCTTAAGTGTTCTCTAACAATAAAAAAAGCCAACAGTGCAATTTTGGGGTTGACAGTCATCCCACAAATGACCCATCCCTATGCAACAGTGGATATAATAAAGACATGTGCTATATATATTATACACAGAAAATTAGAGACAGTGGTCAGCAGCATCCTGAGGCATGTGAGACAATGCAGAAATGCTAACTGAATAAAAAATTGAACCACACCTTGAAAAGCTAAATGCTTAACTACCTATTGAGAAGCCTTTCTCATTCCTGGCTCCAGCAACTTCACTGACAAAGTTCTTCAGTGATGAAAGAGGGACCTCATTTGGTTCAGCTGCAAGACAGCAGCAACTTCCAGAAGACTGAACCATCCCCCGTGAACTCCTAATCCCAAGTCTGCCATAGCTCAAGGATGAAGGAGTTTGCATACGTGTGCTTCTCCTGCTCTTAGCTGCTGTGATGGTGCAGGAGAGCCCGAGGCCTACGTTCAGGTTACCTGTAGGGGTATCTAATGCAGGTGCTTACACAGAATGGACGTTTCCCGTCAACTATTGTAAACGTTTTGTTGACAGCGAAAGCAGGGTCTTGTAGCATTAGACCAGTGGTGAGCTGAATTGCTCACTGACCTCGAGCTCAGAGCTCACAAAATCCCGAAGCCTAGCCTATATATAGGAAGGGCTTTAACTACTTATTATATGGGCACCGACAGTGTGTTTACGTGAGTGACTAAGGACATCGCACAGGACTGGATCCCAATCCGATGAACTAAACACAGGCATAATGCCAAGAGGGGAAATTCCTAAAGGATCACCCAACACCGCATTGTCATTACAAGTGGGATTGCTCCAGCAAGGGGATTATAATAGAAAGGGAGGAATCCACTGTGTGCAGACAGGGACTGCACTGCAATCCAACCCCCTGCACAGCCTCTGCATTGCAGCCAGTTCCCTCCGTCTATTTGTTCAAGCCACCCCTCACAAATACACTAGGCCTTTATCTAGTGGTTAAGAGACAATACAAGGGATTTTTAAAAAAAAAACCCCGCACTAAAAAAAAACCCCAAGATCTATTTTCATTTTCTACCTTTACTTTTCCTACGAATTAATGATTCTGAAGCATCATTAGTGGTAAGCAAAGGAATAAAACCAAGTACATTGCATACTTTAATGTCATAATAATTGAACAACTGGCAAACCAGCCCTGTTAACTTCCCAAGATAAACATCTCAGGAACCACCACCAGCTAGATCTCATATAGCACCTTTTCATCTTCAGCAGGAGGGGGGTAAGTACCTTGGTTTGTACCTTCTTTGCACAGGAAGTAAGTGACTTCCCAAAAGCCCCCGTGCAGCAGGCTGGCATGAGGCCGGTGAGGAACAGACCAAGACGGAGATCTGTTGGACTTCACGGCTCTGCTCCTTCCTTTGCAAGAACATGACATACTGTTCCCACTGCATTAAACCACTGTGTGCGTGAGGTGGCTGTCTTACATGCCCCAGCTCCAAAGAGATTACCAGAATTAGTCACCCAGATTATGGAAGATCTGCCAGAGCAGATGGGAGTATAGAGGAGGAAACATTCGTTATAACATACATGAGGTCTGGAAGAGAAATCATTCAAAATCTTTCTGGTTCCTCTTTCCAGGTTGGTTTTTTGGTTTGAGGGTTTTTTGAGAATTTTTGCACCCAGATCAAACACAGCAATTTTGATAGCCAAAGAAACTTCACCAACTTTTTAAGAGAGATGAAAGCACAGTGAGAAAGACAGACGGTGCAGTTTACTGAGATGGTGACAGACGTACCTCAGCAATCTGCCAGGGTACAGAGGGACAAGGGCCGAGGCAGTGGACATGTAAGGGAAAACTGTCATTGTTTTAATGTCCACAACAAGCTAGAAACCATCCAAGCCCCAATATTTCCCATTTCTTGATGATTCTACCAATTTGTGTAACTGGCAGACAGGTAACTTGGGAAAAAGCATCTGACACATCCACGGCATCCAGCTGGGAAGCTGCTGCGACTGCGGGAGCCACAAGCCTATGATGGGAGTGAATCAAGGGACTGTGTGGGACAGCTTGGGTGGTAAAAAGTTCCCTGTTCATTCACTGTGCAAGTGAAAACACCAAGCACTGTAAAGTTCAGAGTTGTGTGGAAAATCTCAGTGGGCTGGCTGGGACCAACGCAGACACAAACCAGAGAAAGCTTTTTGAGTCTTTACACCTAGATGACAGAAAGGCTGGAAACCTGGGAGCTACAAGGCAGTAAGAAAATGTTCCTGGAAAAGCCAACCCTGCCAGTCTGCACACACAATACCTGGCAGCAGCAAAAATAGTCTGAAACCTTTTCACAACAGCTAATGATAAAGGAGGAGACTGAAAAAGCTGTCAGCTGTGTCCTTGGGGTGTCTGCCTGAAAGCCAGAGACAGCGCGGGGAAGAGGCAACATCACGGTAACTCCTTGAGCAACACTTCCTTGGTTATTTAGGTGTTAGGATGTCTTTGTGAATCAGAGGGCAGGTACCAGTGCTCAGGCACATCCCAGTTTGATACAGTTTTCAAGCTGACACTTAATTTGCAGCCACCATCCTTCCCTGCTCCCTTCATCAAAACCCATCAAGCTTCAAACTGAGGATAGACTTCTGGAACAACGAAATCTCTTTCAGTGGTGATTTAGCTTAGCAATGCGTTGGGCCAATCATACTACTATTTGTACCTTGTAAAGTCATTTGAAAATGATCTAAACTAGTATCATGGATGACCAGAACTTGTTGTACCGTGCAATCAGATTCCCAAATCTTATCAAAGGTCAGCATCTTGCAGTGGCTTCAGTGCTTAAAGTAGAAAGCACTCTACCAAGTAGCTCTAACATCATTTATCAGTTTAAATTCCACATCAAGAATCAAAGCAGAAACTCAGTGTTATGGTTACAGAGCTCTGGATATATCCAACAGCACAAAGCCCAACTCTTGAATTTCTTGGTCTGCCCCAAAAGCATCCTGCATCCTTGGTCCTTCACTCGGGTGTCTGTCTTTTCAGGGGCACATTTCTAACACAGTCCTATGAGCTTTCCATAATGCAGCCTGGTGCAATTCTGGCTCTTGGAGTCAACGTTGCCTGAAACAGCCTGCAAAAACCTACCAGTGTTACAGCCTGAATGCTTTGGTTATTATTACATAATACATATTTGTGGAAAAAAAAATCCTCCATCATCACCTTGGAAGCTAGCAATAAGGCCTGGCAAGTCTGACAGTCATCTTACTTGCAAGTGTGTCACTGCAGCAAAAAATATTAAAACCTCTGTGCTAATAGACACGAACAGAAATTATTGCTCCAAGCTACATATTTCTGTAAACCAGGTAGGTTGTTTCCAGTCATAACAAAATACTGATAGGGCAGAGGAGGGGAGGAAGCAACACTGAAATGGGGCTGAGTAAGGAATTCAGAGACTTTGCTTTTATTCCCAGCTCTGCTACCAGGCCACTGCACAACCAGGGATAACTCACATCATCTCTGCAAGAGCTTCACATGAAAAGCCATTGACAGATGCTGTGTGTTACTGCACTGCAAGAGTCTCATGCTTAGACCAATCCCTTTTCTGCCCCTATTAACCAGAAAGATAATTAAAAATCTTAAAGAAAATAAAGACCTACAGCAGACGAAGTAGATATTTACACTGACCACGAGTTTGTGGCTTTCCTTCCTGTTTATTTGATGCTTACATCCATTACAAGCTTATGCGTTCAAATGCAAACAGCAAAATCCCGGTGTCTTCAGGAATTGCGCGGAGTAGGGCAATGCAAATTCAGGGCAGACAGCATCAACCTCCAGCCCAAGAGACCAAACTCCTACCAGCCTCAGTAGCGAAAATCAGGCTCATTGCCAGCAAAACTGAGCTTCTCGAGAAGTCTTAATGCTAATTCCTGAGTGGTTTTTTTCCTGCACAATATGTTAAAAGATGTAACACGAGCTCCTGCGTTAAGCACAGCACTGACAAGGAAGGTCCTGCTGGTCTTTATTTTGAGTCACAGCCATCAGCATCACCAGCCTGAATCAGGACCTTCAAATTCCCCCTGAACCCTTCAGCCCCTTCTATTTACAGTCACCTGCTATAAAATTCACACTCCTAAACTACAGTAATTAATGAAACTTCACCAAAACCTGGAGAAGAACTACTCAGGGTCATGCATGAAGCTCTGGCGTAGCCAGGAGCGGAGGGGGATGCTCCTGCCCCGGCCTTTACCCTCCCTGCCCGCACAAACCTGCCACATCACAGCCCACACAAATCAGGCGTGGGAGGCACGGAGTGGGACACGAGCAGAGTCCAAAAGACTTTCTGCAGCTTAGCAGCTCCCCTTGCATCTCCTCCTAATGTGCTTAGCTACTTAGCGAGCAGTGAGCTAAACATCTTCATGGTTAGCAACAAGTTTTACTAGGTTTTTGCATTACTTGACCTTAATGATCGTCAAGCTCCATACGTCTTACTGACTTTTCCTTGGTCACCGTCACAAGGTGCTTCCCCCAAGGTGAACAACGGTTTTGCTTTTGCTGCAAGAGCACGAAACGCGCAGCCATGCCTGGGGAATGCTCAGTGCTCCCTGCATTGGTCCACAGCGAAGAACAAGGCTGGCTCCTCAACACAGTTCTAACTTTTCAGCTCCAAGAACAGGTTCAGCTTCACTGTAGTAACACTTCCAGAGCAAAAATACTTGCACTTCAGTAAGTGGACAAAGCAAACTGGTGTCCTTTCTTTATCTACCCTGCAGCACAGTCCCTACAGCCTCGCGGCTGGCTGCATGCATTCTGTGCCCATCTGTGCCACCTTACCCCTGTAAGGCTGCAAATGCAAGGACTTTTTCTCTTCATATATTAACATTATTAGCATATTAATGAACTTCCTACCCTCATTTAGTCACTTGGCTTTTGCACCATGCAAAAAGAACTAGGAAAGAGAGGTGGAGGTTTTCTTAACACAGCAAAGGGCTCCTCTAATCCTGCAATCTATAGTGCAGCAGCAGAAGTTGCTTATAAACAGCTTAATCAAATGCGATCCACTCCCTAATGCACCGTAAGTATCTGTGTCCAAGGGAGAGGACAAGAAACTTTGGGGGGAACAAAGTGCCAGGATTAGAGAGAAACAAGGAACCACACACCTTCCCAGTCATGAACTCATCAAAAGTTTTTTTCCCTTTGAATTTTTGCAAGATGTGCATGTGCCGTGTGTTGCTGAGCCTCGCATCTTCTGGACGGATGAGAAATTAATTTCTAAGAACTTCAGTGATGTCAGGCTTTTTGTTTTTTTAATGTGACCATAAAGTCGCAAAAGCTGTCAGCAGTGCTGGCAGTAGCTTAGCAAAAAATGTTGACGTTGCCTGGATACTGAGTCCCGCTCCAGTCTAGGATTTGCCTGTGTGTCTGCATTTGACAGCAGTAACTCCTCGGGATTTTAGTTTTTTCTTTAATATTCTGAGAGCCATGCAAATACCTCTCCTTATTCAGATCCCTCCTCCTCTCTCCTTCCCCACTTTTTGGTTTTTTAAAATGCAAACTAATTCCTCGACCGTAGTAAAGCCATAAATAAGAAGCCGTAAAAATATTTTTCTAGCCTTCTTTTTCCAAGGTTAATCTTTTCAGTTATATAAGCACTTTACAAAATAGCATGGGGAAAGTATATGAGAATCTGTTTATGTGATTAAGACTTGGCTACTTCTTTACCATGGCCCAATGACAGTATTTTATGCTTTGCGTTTGCCACTGCTGAGGTTCGCTCAGCTGTCTCTCCGTGATCTCCAAAGCAGAAGGCAGCAAGATTTAACATTGCTTTACATGGAGTGCTCACGGTAAATCATTACTGGTTGGTATCCATGGAGTCTTGGGAAAAAAGAGCATTATTAAGTACTTATTAATTTTTCATTACAATGGGTGGATTCTAGGTTTTCACTGATGGCAAAAATCCAGCTACTCTGAAGGGAAGCAAATTTTCCTCAGTCTTTCCCCTCTCTGCTGACCTGCTCCCAGTCTGACCTGTGGCTTACTGTTTGAAGAAACAGCTCTGGATGCCAGTTAGTGAAGTGCTGTAGTGTTTTATTATCTTTTATGGTAAAGAATTTGGAAGGACTTGAGAGAGAGCTTCAGGCAGAAACAGAAACAGGACCAAAGTGAATATACAAAATACAGCACAAAACTCGTCTTCCTGGCAGCTAGATGACAGAGAATTTAAAAATCCACTACAGATCATTTTTCCAGTCTGGTCCCTGATACGGTTCCTAAGGGAGGAACGATGCACAGTTATCCCGGTGCTCCACAGCAGCAGATTTCAGTGCCCTGCAGGGTTATTTTCCAAAGGAAATGATGTGCTGTTCGGATACTTTCTTTAGTGCAACTTGTTTTATTTACTTAATAAAGCAACAGCCTTTGAATACGCAAGCAGCCAGCTCTCTCTTTCAACAATCCCATCCCAAACATTGGTGCCCCATTCCTGCAGAGCCCTTCTGCACTGGAGAATGACTCGGTTTAGCCACACTGAAGCAAAGGGCATACTCTCCTGCTCCTTGCAATTGCTCCTCCAAAAAAACATCCACGTATGGTAATACTAAACATCACGACAGCTTCACTTCAAGAGAGTAAATAAGGCTTGAACACAACAAGAACACGTAACACAACCTCATAACTCCTTCCAACTGATGCCAACCATAAAGCAGTGAACAGATGAGGTTCATCTATGCAGTGTAATTCTGTTTCCCCTTTCATCACAGCAGTAGCAGACATGAGATTTTGGACACTGTGCCGGCTTCAACAGCTCTGCGGGGAGAAGGAGACACCTTTCTGTCATAGCATTCCAAATACTGCAATTTAACCACTGCTAAAAAATTTACAGGGAAAAACTATTGATGCTGTCAAAAAACAGATGGAAAGCTTGAAGTAGAAACAAGCCCTTAAAAATACCAAGTCTATTCTTTGCAGCTTTAAAACTGGAAAGGACAAAGCGAGATGCAATGGAAAGAAAGGTGGAGATGACTTAACAGGCTCATTTTGTGGTGATGCCTTTTGCTGTTGCCTTTGCCCAGCCTCTTGTGGCTGGGAATCACTTGGATGGTTTGAAGATGCAAAAACTGGTGCATGGAGGCAGTGCCAGGATGCTCACATTGAACGTGAACTCCCACCTCTTACCAACTGTGCACCTCTTCTTAAATACAAAATGCATTAAAGAGTGAAAATGCATTAAAGAGTGAAAATGATGGTGTGAATCCTGAGGATCACGCTTCCAAGTCCCTTTTCCAAGCACAGGCAAGACCCTCAGCCCAGACCACGGCAGCTGGACCCTCTCTTGGCTCTCTCAGCTAAAATAGAGTCAAATTATGGCTAAAGGTGTGGTACGGCTGGTGCAGGTCCGTGCTCTGTTGGCATTCCCACTCCCTTGGTTTGCAGCTGGGCTCCCTGGGGAAGCAGCTGCACGCAGTGGATTTAAGTTTCCCATTCTGTCTGCTTTGTAAGATCCTCCACTGACAACATTCACTGTCTCCATATCCCGGCTTTCGAAGTGGAGAGGCTGTGGGGGCTTCCTGTGATTGCCACAGTGGCTTCCAGCTACTCCAAACCAAGCTCCAGCCACTGTGCCTCAAAGCTCATCCCAAAACGTTGGGCCAGTTTAACAGCAGTGTGACTACTGATCAGTGCTCAACAGCAGCTTCTTTGACTTTAATGCGATTTAATTGCAGTGACATGCCTTAACAAAATCCATGCCAAGAAACTGCAGTTGGAGAAAGAGCTGACCTAAGGCCAGTTTCCCAAGGGTTTTCACTCCCTGGCTCCTCTAACTTGTGGCCCCCCCACTGCCACACAAACTCTCCTGGATCACTGAGGTGACCGCAGCAACCCAGATCTCCTCCAGCCCCTGCCACAGCCACACGTAACAAGGCGCCTTACTCTGAATATCACCCTCTGTGATGGCCACATGCTCCTCCAGCACCATCCTCCAAGGGTGGGGACAATCCCAGAGTAGCCACCATCCTTGAGTCCTCACCAAGGCTTACTCTCTAAAAAAATTTCTGAGATTTCACCTCCTTTCATCACCCCTAAACTCTGCGGTTAAAGGAAAAAGTGAAACATCACTTTGGGGCCAGGGACAGAAACTGTCCTGATGACATCTCCCTTGCACAGAAGCTCCACCCCAGCCCACCATCACCACCATCACCCCAAATCTGGGGGGATCTTGTCTTTCAGGGTTTATCTGACTGCATGGATTACGTGCCACTACGTTACATGGAGATACTCCACATAACACGCAGAAATAAGACACGGTAATTTTTTTTGCATTTTCATTTACACAGTCTTCGTCCCAATAGTCTGAATAATATGAGACATAAATCCACTTCTGTTAAGCAAATTTGAAAGAATTATGATGCATCACAAAGGAATACCAAAGCAATGGCTACTAATTAAATACATTAATTCAATTAAGAAAAATGCTAAATCTCAGTTTCTTTCTTGTTCTTTGTTTCTACAACAAAGAAAAACAGGGGAAAAGAAAAATGTTCCCAACTACTGCCGCAAAGCCTGTATCTGTTACCCCATAGCCATGGCTTTGACCATTTCTCTAAATTCAGAACATCTATCCCTGCTCGTCTTCCCTTACCACTAGTAAGAATTTGTTGATAATCCACATATTTTTCTGCAGACTGGGCTTCTGATTCAACAAAATCTAGACAGCTGTACAAACTGGTTTGCGCTAATCCCCACCACTTGCTTGAAAGCTTTCTGCAAATGCCAGCGAACATAAAAGATGTCAGATCAGCGATAATCCTCATTACTTACTACTTAGTTTTTAAGGAGGGAAGGGTCATAATTAGGCTTTTGTCAATGAGAGTGCCTTTGATTACATTGGAAGTAAGGGCTTTCCTCTGGCTTTGAAGGACAAAACCCACACTTAGACACTCATGCAGGAAACTATTCCTTATTGCTCACCACCTTCATAGGGGTGACTAGCAAATATTGATGAACTCAGACAAAATAATTCCTTTTTTCTTCTCTTTTTCTTTTTTTTTTTTTAGTTAAGAAGGCCTTTTTTTATCCGAAGTCAACTGGCTTATGCTATTAACTTCAGACACTCAAGTCTGGAAATTGTTCCACTGTGTTCAGACCCCAATGGTCAAATCTTCCCCTGTGTCACTTTGAGAAGGTCAGATGTAGTAAATCAGATGTGTTTATCTACACATAATACAGCAGAATTTGATCTTTGCATGTGCAGAAGTCACATTTTAATGAGCTTTGCTGGAAGGAGCAATACTTTCTTCTAAAAGATGAAAAAATTCAGCTATCCACTCCTCTAAATGTTCATGTCAATTCATTTTTGAGGTTCGCTCTCCTGAACAAGTCTAGGCCAGTGCTGCACTGCAATCAAGCACCGCTGCTGAGGACTCCTATGCCAAACCCCCATTTTTATTACCTGGCTACGTGTTTCAGCTGCCGTTCATGCTTCTTGTCTTTCAGAAATTCTTCAAGGTGCACTGAACACGGCCAAGCTTAACACTTCTGTAGCAAACTCTACTTTTTACAAGTTGGCCAGAGAGGTGGTAGACGCCCCATCCCTGGCAACATTCAAGGTCAGGTTGGACGGGGCTCTGATCGACCTGATCTAGTTGGAGATGTCCCTGCTCATTGCAGGGGGGTTGGACTAGATGGCCTTTAAAGCTCTCTTCCAACCCAAACTATTCTATGATTCTATGATTCAGTGACACATGAAGGAGGCAGGCATGTAATATAGATGCTAAACACAGAATAATTAATGTGGGCATTATTTGCCATGTGTAGCTACTCTCGTTCCAGTATTAAGCATTAGTTCATGTGCAATTCTTTCACCTCCTCTCCAGAAAGTCTTGACCTTCGTAGTGTTTAGACATGGATATTTTCTTTTGCATGGATTAAAGCCAGTTTTGGCCTCTGGTTGCTTGGCACTACGGGGGGCATGTCGGTGTGCAAGAGGAATTGGAGCAATCTCATAATTGCAAACAGCATCATCCTGTTGGAGTTACGGCTCAGGTTGCCAAGCGCAGTTCACTCACCATTAAACAGATCCGTGAAAAGACCGTGAACATGAAGAGCTATGGAAACCTTATACTGAGGTTAAGCAAACAAATCTGACACCAAACCTTCTGCCCAGCTCAGGCAGGCGATGAAGCAGATACATTCACAGTGGCCCTGAAACAAAACACTCAGGATTCCCAAATAACGGCGTTTGTTGAAGAGCATATGATTAATGGCTAAACTTCACAGGCCTTCTCCAGCAGAAATTAATTGCGTGAGGGTCCATGTATTCATCAACACAATTCAATGTCTACCATGATATTGAGGGCCATATCCTGACTTGAGGGCAATGGCAAACCCTCCTGGGACGAGGAGAGGAGAAGTTGGTTTCCTGAACAACCGCTGCAATTATTGTTGTTACACATGTTGGAGGGAGGGATGCTTTTAGCCCCTGCTGTTTGAATGGGTTTAGAAGCAAAAAAAAAAAAAAAAAAAAAAAAAACCCTTTTNAAAAAAAAAAAAAAAGCCATAATAAAAGGTCCTTAGCATCCTGCTCAAAACCTAAAGCAATTCATCTCCAGGCAGGCAAGGCAACCCCAGCCTCTCCATACAGCAAGGAGGAGCAGCGGGATGCCCACAGGAGGGCACCTATGTTTCACAGTCGTATAGGAGCTCCCAGGGAGATGCAGTTTGGGATCGCACAGTGCGGCACTGTCTGGGGTAGCTACCCACGTGCACTTGTCACCACAGTCCAGTGTCACACACCTTCGCGGGGCTTTCAAAGCTGCACTTACATTTCAGGCTCTGGGAGTCGTAAGCAGCAAGAGATGCTGCAAGAAGCAAACTACAAAGAAACCCCGTTGCAAACTGCCGCAGTTGCCTACCAATAAAATGTGCTTATAGGAACCCCGAGGCAAGCTTCAAAATAACTTAACTAAGAAATTGAGGTGTTTTGATGGTTGATCACCAGATGCCAAGTATTTGTTTCACATATCAACTACACATAGATCAATATTTTTCCATAATCTAAGGTAAGAATTTATTAAAGATAGAGAAGAGTCTTCAAATACTGGGTGAACCATGACAGAAATGAACACAGCAGAAAACTGGTGAAGAAAGAAAATAATTTCTTTTTTTTTAAAAAAAAAAAACAACCAACCCCCAAACAATCCACAACCTTTTCTGTTTTTTTTTTTTTCTTTTTTTAACTAAAATAAGAAAGATCCTATTTAGATTTCATTAAACACTTAGTGCCCTGTTCCAGAACCAGCCAGCCCTGGAGGGAGGAGTGGGCAGTTAGTCTATTGATCCATCCTAGAGATCCCAGGCACAGGGACCTTTGTAAGCTCACTGCTGGTTCAGAGGTTTTAGGATTGTCATAAATGAGTTAGTTTCTGACATTTGGACCTTTCCAGCAATGCTCTGTAGATGTGCTGGTTTAGCTGTTTAGCTAGATAACAAATTGTGACATCCAGAAAGTGGAGTAAAGAGAAACAACCTGGGGAGAATACCAGTTACAGATTATTGTTTGTAATATACAGGTGACTCTACAGACTAAAATCTTCCCTTCATAAAGGTTGCTATTCAGGACGTTACTCTCAAAGTTACATTCACTACTGCATTTTTACTGATCACAGCTTCCCACTGTACATACCATGAATCTTCATCTCTCTGCCCCATTCTTTGCACTTTTATTTGCAGAGCATCCACACACGCCCACTTTGTAACACAAACCACTTCATATGCCAGCTGGCAAAGCACAGCCAGGGCTTCCAAGCATTTTACAACCCTCATCCTGCAAGTCCAAAAACGGTGCAAATTTTGGGGAGCATGGACCTCCAGCTAATGTGCATATGTGTGCCTGTGAGTGATAAAATGCTTTTCTGAACCTGAATTCGGTCCTCTGCATGGTGTCGTCCTTCATTCAGTATGTCCCATGTTGTGCCAGGGAAGTCTGTCAGAAGTTTTGCTGGACTATCAAAGCATCTGCAATAACAGTTCCTGACTCCCAATACACATATTATCGCATTTAGGATACATTATTCAAACAAATTTCTGTAAAGGTTCTGATGGTTGGGAACCATTCATAGGCCAATGTCCAAAAATTAGACCCAAGACTAATTTTCTGACATGAATAGAAGACCTTGCCTGTCCTCTTTTTATTTTAAACTAAGAACATGACTTCTAGCCTCCTCCAGCTGACGTGTTGATTATTTTAAGCACAATAAAATCCAAATCAATTAACTCACTAGGCTAGAAAATCCTAAACCAATTAATTTTAAAAAGTGGCATCTTTGTTCTCCTTTGCTTTGACAAAGGAAATGTGATCTTACTTTAGTCAAATAGAGAGTAGCATGGAAGGATTTAACTCCACAACACAGATTCAGGAGTATGGGAATTAGCTAGATCAGTGATGTTAATGTAATTTTGGTATTACACAATTTCCTTTCACCTCTGTAAAACTGCAAGTACAAAAGGATTCTTGCTAGATCTCCTAATCCAGCTTGATATTTATTTGACTTATTATGGCGATGGGGAAAAACAAATCCTAAACCTGGTACCATACACCGCTTTATACTAGGAGAGATCTTCTGTGATTTTCCACATCCGCTCTTCCCAGTAACAACCAACCTGCATTTAAATTTGCTGTATACACCAAATGGGCCAATGACAATTCCATAGTTGGATGATTACTACACAAGTTGCTGTCAGGTGCTCCAACAACTGACCAAATTAGAATGGGTGCTACAGGCCCTCCATGCCCGATTCACGGTTCTGCCAGTGCCTGTTGGAAGTGACATTGTGCTGAAACAGATGCTGGAAGCTCGTCTGATGGTTTATACCAGCTCAGCCATAAGACTGCAATGTCTGCCCATACCTACTTCCCATACAAATGTACTACTAGAAACAGGTGAAACGTCTTCCCTGGAAGTCCACAGAAAAAACATAAATGACATTTACTGTAACAAAAGTTGGACTAGGTATCCACTGCTCTCAGCCTGATAAGTTGTGTTTCTTTCTGTATTAACGTTGCCTCTACCACCCTTCCCAAGGGCACATTACAAAATCACTGATGATTCCTAGCCAATATCAAATGTGAAAGGCCCTTCTCGTGCTCCTGGGCTACTACAGAAGATTACGAGGGCCTCTGAAGGCATTACACGAATAAAAGTGTCCTATCTCACCTCCCCAAGTTATTCAGTCACTATCAGGTGTGGTGATAACTAGGTGTACACAAGCTCTCCCAGAAGAAGACGTTGCAGAGCCCTCTGCCTTGCTTGGAGGTGGCCAGTGCTCTGCTCAACCCACCAAGGAGCCTTGCTGGCTCCCGAGTCTCTCCCCATCCACCCACGGTTCACAGCCTTGTGGCCCAAAAGAGGTCTCAGTTACCTTCAGTTGGCATTATGGTCAATGGGAAAACAAAATACATAAGTGAAAGCAGGGAACAAAATCTAGTCATCCATGCAGGCAAGTAGCAGAGTCCGTGTGAAGTCTTTAAAACCCTCTCAGTCTAATCACCAGTTACCACCGGGGCTCTCCTTCGAGATGCTTTCACAGTCCCAAAGGTTGCATAAAGCAAAGGCTCATTTCCATAAAGCCTGGAAATTGAGACATGAGAGTGATCAATACCTCACTCTGCTGACTCTCACAATTCACAGCTATTTACCATCATTATTATGGTTTTATTTTCTTTTTAAAATCAATGTTTCTATTCAGTCCCATCTCAGTCAAAACTCACACTGATGCAACAAGGGCTACAAAAGAACTACAAGATGCTGGATTGAGCCTGGGATTTAACTATACTTAAAATACTACACATACTATATTCCCCAAATGATGCATTTTTCTGCCTTGTGGTCAGGTTCTTTCATGGAATCACCGAATCATGGAATTTTCAGAGTTGGAAGGGACCTCTAGAGATCATCTAGTCCAACTCCCCTGCTGACGCAGGGATGCCTACAGCACATTACTCAGGACTGCATCCAGGCGGGGCTTGAAAATCTCCAGAGAAGGGGACTCCACAACCTCCCTGGGCAGCCTGTGCCAGTGCTCGGTCACCCTCACCGTAGAGAAGTTTTTCCTTATGTTTGAATGGAACTTCGTATGTTCCAACTTGTGCCTGTTGCCCCTCGTCCTGTCACTGGGAACCACTGAAAAGAGTCTTTCATTCCATATTTTTCCAGATCAGAAAACTGATTGACTCAGCACTTATCACGTTTATTCATCCCATTTTTGAGACATTTTCCATGGATTTTATCTAAGAAGCTGAGAACCCATGATATCTGTAAAGCTTGGATCTGATACCTTAAGTGATTAATAATACTTCAGACTCTGACCACATATCAAAAGAGCTCGATGCACAACGCATCTTCAATGGGATCATGACAAGCATTCACCAAGATTCAGATAAAGCAATGTACTTAACATTAAATCTGTGAACAAACCTACTAAAATCAACAAGATTTCTCCAGCACTTCTAAACAAATACTTGCTTAGGGACCAAATTGTGAAATGATTGATCTAAATGGAAAATAGACACCTAAATATGTTTGAAAATCTGCTCCTACATGTATTCCTGGATTTTTAAACTACAGATAGTTTAAAGAAAAAAAACAACCCACAACCACAAAAAAATCCCCCACAACTTATTTCCAAATGGTTTCCTGTGATTAGCCAGCTTGAGACTTCGGAACTCTCCCTTTAGCTTTACCGTTGCTTACATCAGTACCTGTGGGGAAACAAAGTCACCTGCACATGAGCACTGCCCTGCAGACCTCTCTTATCAAAGGGCACAAAGAAGACAAGCAGTGGAAGGCCACCAGGGTTCATCAGCCTTTGGAGATGTTCAAATTGTAGTTTCTATTTCCCCTGCATGCCAGCAGCAACCTCTAAAAGAGCAAATATAAAACTAAGGTCTTGTCTATACATCACAAGAAATAATAACTTGGTTACTAATTAGAAGTCTGATCATTTATAGCATGTTCCATAGTTTAAACCCCAGGAAAGAGATAGAAGATGGGAATGAATCTGGTAGCAGGTCTGTCCCATACCTTACAGATGAAAATTAGAGACTCAAAAATTTCCCTTTTTTTTTTGCATCATTGCATCTAAATCATTAGCAATTTGAAGATAGTCTGAAAAATCCTTCTTGCCTAGAAAGAGTGGTAAAGAATATAAAAGCATACTGGATGTACTCCACCTATGCAGGTAACACTGACCATAGCAAACTAAGGTCAAATGGGAAGCGCATTGAAAGATATCTCCAAATAAACTAAGACCAATCACCATAGGCACATTTTAGTCAGAAAAATCATCTGCTGCTGATAGCAGATGTCAGTAACTGGCAGGAGAAATGGTGCTGAACGCAGCTGGTCTTTGGCCATGCAAAGCTGCGTGCGGCACCAGCTTGGCTGCAGCCGTGCTGACACATGTTGTCTGCAAAAAGTCATTTTTCCAGTGTAGATGAGACTGAAATAAAGTGTCCGACCCCCTGTCTGCCTCTCTAGGCAAAGCGAGCTTGAAAAAATTATGATTAGATGGTTTTGTGCAGCAGCACTGGAAAAGAAAGCAAAACAAATGGCTCTGCTCCTTTCCTAGGTTTTATGGGAAGACATGGAAGAGTCTATGCCACCCTCCCAAGATGCAACTGGACCGAGCAGCCCTGTCCTTCCACAACCTGCTCCTCTTTTCCTGCATGGCGAGGGTAGTCACAGCCAGAAATCAAAGCTGCCCCATAGCCTTTCCCTCTGGCATCCCACCCACCTGCCTGTTCAAAAGGCAGGGGAACTGTGAGCATGGATGAAAAACCGAAGATGAAAGTGGCCTCGGCTATCCAGCATCCCGATGCAAGTTATAACTGATGGTTTCCTACAGTTGTGGTCCGAAGGCTGGGAGAGTCCAAGACTATGGGACAAATTTATGGATCTAGCAAAGAAAAATCCAAATATAGGCTCCAGCAGCTGGCACGAGGGAGGACAGCCCATCGCATGGTGCCGAGTGTCACAGGAAGGTATTCCTCAAGAGTAACAGTGGGAAATAGCTTGAGACAACAGTACATGAAATGCCTGCACCTAGCTGCCGACCCTCCACAACAGCCTGTCTCAGACTAAACACCACTTCACTGCAAGTTGTTACCTAAATGTCACGAATATGTATTAAAATCTGGGGGGATTCAGTTTAAAGCTTGAAAAAAATCCTTAGCACTGATCAGCCACAGTCAGGAGGCCTTCAAGGGAGCAGAATGTGGCAACGGGAAACACTGCAGGGCTTTCCCCATTTCTTCCCTGAGGTATTGGAAATGAGAGCTACTTGCTCCATCTATGGGTAAAAACTAGTACAGTCATAAGCTTTTTTTTTTTTTTTTTTTGAGACTGTAGTCTAACCACAAAATGTTCTCCAAGAAAACAAATTGTTAGAATGAATAAAATATACGACAGCCTTTCTATATTGCATCTCACAGTCTCCTGAAAAAAATACTATCATCTGGTCCTTTATTATTGGAGCACCAGGAGCCCTCCTTATGGATTATCTTAGGCACCACAGTTAATAGTACTGAATTTCAGAAGGAGAAAAACTGCTAAGAGAGGGCAGAAAATTAAAAGTTTACATTAAAGAACATTTCCGTCCTCAAATATAGTGCAAGTTCGCTGTGAATCAAATCTGACCACCAGCTTCAAGGTGTTTGAAATCTGCCTAATTTTCGATTCAAAGTTCTGTAAACAACCTTTAATTCTGAGCTAAATTTATCTTTTGATCCCATCCACCGCAACCCAAAGCTTTAGGTCAATGGAAACCTTTTAATTGATTTCCTTTGCTGTTAAAACTGGCAGCACCATCAATGTGTCATGAGTATTACTGTTACTTGAAATGATGTTTTTGGAAGGGGAAGCAGGACTGGAAAATGCCCTGCTGTCCTTCAAACAGGGCATTTGGCCCCATGGAAAAAGCTACACTTTAACAACTTAAATTTTATACAACCATGTACTTCTAAAAAATATTCAGGGTACTTGATCTTAGCCTTTCTGCAGGGGTAGCAGTTCCATTCCGAAAAATAAAGCTCTCCTCATTTATTTGTATATGTATTGGCTCTGAACGGAGAGGTCAGGCAAGACCATGGAAAAGTGTAATCTGAATTATGTTTTCCCTCATTGTAGGTCACCCTCCCACATTTACTTTGGATCACCTTAGTTTGCTTTACTGAGAGTAAATTTGTGCCACTTTTTCTTTCTCTTAGCATCATACCTGCTCATGCAAACCAGCACACAACAGGAAGGCACTCCCATCGCAGCCAAGACTCAATCACGTCTTAGAGCATGAGGTCCCAAATTGTTCCTCATGAGACGAGTTCATGCAGTTTTGAGCAAACCTAAGACAAACTGGGTAACAGTTCCACAACACCAATTTTGAAGTCACTTTTCACAGCACCTCAAACTTCAACTTGCACCTCTTCACTCATCCTTGTCCCTGAAAAACATCTAGGAAATCAGTGTCAGCTCCATAGAAGCCTCCTGCTACCTACAGGTCACTCCAATTTACTCATTTTTTCATATCCAATTGTCTACAAATAATTAAAAAGTAATTGCTCAATGTTCTACAGCTGCTCGCGTGCCCATGCTGATGTGTAAAACCAGCTACTGAGGTCCACATATCATAGAGCCAAGTCTCTTCTTGCAGAAGGTGCCTGGCTTTGGGAGGTGTATGGTGGGCAGCGCTGGGTGGGACTGCATTTACCAAGCCTCATAGTGTGTGGGAGCGGCATTAGCAAGTCATCTGCATCACCTCAAAACCGAGCTTAATTCACTCCAAATCCATATTCGGTTTTCAATTATCCGTCTAACAGTGCTGTTGTAAAGAAATTCTCAGACAAAAGAGAAATTAAAAAGCCAAGAATTAAATGTCAAAGCACTTGTACAGAAACCCAACACACAAAGAGCTGTCTTGGACTTTTCTGCAGTGAACTTCCCGAACTGAAGGGGCTGCACTGGTGGCCAAGCACACACCTTACCCCAAAAAAGTCCCCGTAGAGCCTCTGCCGGGAGGGGCCTAAGGTGGAATTGTTGCCTTTTCAAAGGTGGGACTCTGCACCTGAAGCCCCAACCAGCAGTTAACTGTTTCGAAGCTGTACTTAGAAAATACCTGAAGTGGCTGGCAGCCATGTACATGTTGTGGGAAGGTATTTTTCCTTTCAAGGCAAATCTTTTGTCAGATCAGAGCCGTGGGGTTATGACCACATACTGAACTGGGGTAACCAAAGCGAAAAGAGACAAAGACGAGCTTTTGGCTATTGCCAGAACAAGTGATACAATATTAAAGATGAGCAAGAGCTTTAAACTTCCAGCCTTAAGTGGAAAATGTTTTAAGCCTCATGTCTGCAAATCACTTTCTGTTTTAATATCATCCTACCCTAACCATTAATGCCCTTCCTAAACTACATATATTCAAATGGTAAAATAACTTAGCTGGGAAAAGAGCAACTACATGGGAAAGAAAGCACTGTAAATACCACACATAGCCTTTAAAATGAAAACAAGCTAGGAAGAAGTTGCTTCCAAGAAAAACAAGGAATATGTGGAGTAACAGGTTAGCCTGTGTTTTGAACACTGCGTGGGAGGAGGAAGTGGAGGGAAGACAGGGTATGTTATTTAAAACAAAGACTGCATATAATTCCCCCACATATTGCTCCATGACGATAGGGAAAGGAGTGCAGCACAGACTCATTTCAGGTAAACTGAGGGACAAAAAAAACCCCAAACCCTGTGAACTTTTACNTTTTTTTTTTTTTTTTTTAATTGTAGATTGCCTGGATAAAATACAGATTTGCTATAAATCCAAAGGGAAGGCTCCAGTGTAGTTTCCCAGAAGAGCCGAGGCTGGGAGGGACCTCTGGAGGTCTCTGGTCCAACCTCTCCTCAAAGCAGGGCTTCAACTTTAAATTGGGGTGCTCAGAGCCTTGTCCAATTGACTTACTAAAATCTGCAAGGGCAGCAATTTCACAGTCCTTCTGGCCATCTGCTCTGATGCCATGTCACCCCCATCAAGAACATTTTTCTTGCATCTGCCCGGAGTTTCCCTGCCTTTTTGCTGGGCATCCCTGAGATAGCTGGCACTGCCTTCTCCATAACCCTGTTAGGTAACTGAAGACAGCAAAAAGGTCTTCTCCTTCTTCCCCCTACATCAAGTGCCCCAGCCCCTAACCAATGCAGTGGCCCTTTGCTGGACCAGTACGTCCTTGTCTCTCTTGTACTGGGCAACTCAGAACCGGACCCAGCACTGCAGGATTGCCTCACAGGTACTGAGCAGAGGGGGAGGATGACTTCCCTTGACCTGCTGGTGATGATCCTCCTAGTGTAGCCCAGCACAGTTAATTTTCATTTTAATGCTATTAACCCAGCACCAGCAGGGCTATAAAGCAGGCAAGCATGGCAAGTGCATCTGATTTCAATGCACTCACGGTTTCCGAACTGATAAAGCAACCTAAGTCTCATTCACTTTTAACACAGTTATCCCAAGCTGCTTGAGAAAATGGGATTTTAATCACGTAGGCTGTGACAATTTTGAGCAGTGAAGCATTTATGCACCTTCAGAAACCTGGAGCCACGTGCTGGTTTAGCTCTTCTCAGAGCTCTTCAGTGCAGCATCTGTGCAAAGGTCTGAGATATGTGATCTGAGGAGTCTCCGAGAAGTCTTGTCACTCAGGATATGCTGTTCAAGCCACAGAGACTTTGTTTTGAGTGGGACTTAACTAATTAACTTAGTGTTTTGTAATACATAAGGTTATTCTTTATTTGCAAAGTAGCAGAATGCAAAAGTTTTGCGTGTGAAAAACTACACAATACAACAGAAATGCTAATCCAAACATTTCCTGAAGTCTTGAAAAGGTTTTGTTAAATAAAATTCAGTCAAATTCAATTAAATATAGTAAACCCTAGGAGTGTATTTCACTACCGACCCCTGTTTAGCACATTCTGAATATAATAAATTTTAACGTGGTAGTGAAGGGTATGTATCTGCATTAGTCTCTCCATAGGAGAGCTCAATGATGGGAAAGCACTTGGTAAGAAATGCTGTGTTTTGCAAAAAGCTGCAGAATGGCAAGACTTAGCAATTTAAACACCAATTTTAATCATCACGCCCTTTCCAAGAGGCTACCCCTCCTGCCTGAAAAACAAAAGGCCACAAACATCCAAGCCCAGCAATTCCTACAACCCCTCTGTGGAGCAGGAGGGTCATGGGTATCTTCTGTTAACTCAAAAATAGCATGGCCCCATTCCAAGCCTGTTCCTGCGACAGTGATGTGACCTTATCAAAAGGATTTTGCTGACTACTGGAAGATTCCTTAATTTAATATTCTGTTGTACCTAGCTAGGACTTAAACAGTGCTATTTGCTTGGATAACTTGCTTAAAAAGTCACAAGATGGCTTTGCTATGCAGTGTATATTGCTGTTATTCATGCAGCAGTGAGCCCTTCTCTGTGTACTCAATCAGTGGCATATTGACTATGCAATATTTAAACCTATGGACCTAAACAGACTTTAATTATTGTGAGGCATGAAAAAGAGGGGCGCATAAAAAGCGTAGTTGAACTTTAAGCAGAGAAGAACAAACATCCTTGAATAGAAATGATGCTTGGAGTCCACTTGGAGCTCTTCAGAAACACTGACTCTCCCATTTTCAATCTCCTGAAGGTGTTTTAGAAAGAGGCAAGGACTGGAAAAGATGCTATTTCAATTAAGCTGCAGGAGAACTTTGATAAACATAAAGAAAATCCTATATGGGTTTGTATAGCTGTGTTCTTGTGCACAAAAGTCACTATGAAATTACTTGTGACTAAACCCAACGTTCTTAAGGGAAATTCTGATGAAGAAAAACAAGAAGGTCCCTCTATACTATTTAAAAGTCACTGAAAGCTATCAGTACGTTGCAGGAAACATATAGCCAAACATAGGTATACGCATCACTAATTCTGTACCTATGTTGTCACAGAAGATTTGACCATTTATCATTGAGTTATTTCTTGTGTTCACAGAAGGAAAACTCCCTGTGGTCTCACAATCCAGCATTCCTAGTGGCAAGATATTATTCCTCTCTTTCCCCCGTAACTCTGTCCCCTTCCTATAGCCACTAACACCTTGGGTAGACCAGGTTGGGTTTACAGACCAGCACTGAGAACCTTTATTCAGCAGGAAAGTTTTAAAACCAAAGACTTTTCTCAATCCTGCTCATTTCTGAGTCTTAATGGTGTGTTAGCCCACGGGCTGCTGAAGAGGTAAAATTTGTGCCCGATATAAAGCGGGCAAGTGCTCTGAACTGTGGAGATCTACGATGCCTTTCATATTCTGGCAGAGGAGCTCAAACACTCCCTTAATGGTCATTTGATTGGAAACACATATCATTTACTTCTATCCAGCAAAGGCCTCTTTCCCCTCCTACAATAGGGCAAAGAAATATCAATTAAAAAAACAGCTGAAATTCTCTATGGAGTCTACAAAAGCAAGTCTCCCTCAGCTCCCAAGATCATGTCCTTTCTGCGCCCACCTCCATCCACCACAAACGCCACAAACATCTCCAGCTGTTCTTGAGCCCTGGCGCTGATGCCCAACCAGCCTCAGTGAAATCACCAAGAAAACTCCCACTAATGTGGACGCAGGATTTCTAAGCAAAGCTTTGAAGTGTGACTTCCCTCCTCAGGCCTGCATAGGTGTCTGTGGCTCTGCAGAGGTCATAACCTAATGGCCAGCATGTCAGAAACCCAAAACATGTGGTCAGTGAAAGCGATAACGAACAATTAGCACATGCCTCATCTGCACTTACTTCACTACCGCAGGTAAAGAATGGGCCAAGCCCAGAGGTACCGTGTATCTTCCTGAAATAACATGAGCAATTTCTTACTTTTTCTTGATCTGGAGAAAAACTTGATGCCCCCAGGAGAGGTAGACGGGTTAGAATTGGGGGAGGACTCTTTGGAGGAAGACCTGAAGATCCCACTGAAGCTCATTCGGCGTGGGGAGCGTGGGGGAGACTCCTGGTAGGGGAAGGGGAACACTGTTTTGGGTGAGCCGGGGCTATGTTTGGCCCTCACAGGGGCAGAAACGGGACTGGAAGGTCGGTTCTGGAGCCCTTTTGAGAAAAGGCCTTTTGAAGGACTGCCAGCAGAGTAGCTTTCTTCCACCTGAGGAGGAGAGAAAAAGGAAGAAAAAAGAAAAATCACCATTAATTCAGTTCAGCTCAGGCCATCAGTATCTCTGAACTTGTCTCAACACAGTCAACTCCTGTTTATTTGGCCGGTGGATTAGCCAGACCTCACCTTCCCCAGTGCCTGCCCGCACTGACCTGCAGATGCATGTGTGCCACCTCTCTGGGCTCCATGCTGCCCCTTGCTCTTAAAGACACCCTGGATTTCACAAAAAAATTCAACATGTGTGCATACATTTTATTATTACACATATAACGCATAATTTTCTTTACTACTTTTATTTGCCACGCATCCCTCTTCCTTCCCCGGACAACTGAACGATGACTGGTAATGAATTTATTTAAGGTAACGAATGAGGAAACACAGTGCCCCAAAGTCTTCCTCTCACATTTAAGCACCCACCTATGGCACTTAAATCTCCATCACACAATGGAGACATTGCATGACACAGCACAGTGCACAAGTTCCCAAGCGCCTGACAGGTCTCTACAACACCAGACACAGCCACAACCAGGGGATTGCAACTCCAGTCCCAAAACAGAGGAACCATTTTTGAGTGGTGACGTTCCTGCTAATTACCCCAGCTTTGAGCTTGGGTACGACGACTTTTTTAACAGCTGTACCTCTTTTGTGACCTGTGCCGGCTTTCCAGCTAGCGTGAGTATCTGTGCACAACACAGCACTGCCCTGTGCAGGCTCACCCAGTGAGGGGGGATAAAAATCCAGAAAAACAAACAAAAAAAAGGAGCAAAGATTAAATTCTTCACGCATAAAATTAACAGAACCTGACCTAAAAACTCTGTGGGATTTGCCTGTGCCCAGACTATATGTAGAGTTTATTTCCTTCTGGATGCACAAAGTACTTCTGTGGGTATGAGGCTGCTTTTTCGGCAGGGGGCATTTCTCATGAATGAAGGGCCTTGTTCCTGGCAAAAGGCAGTGGTGGGTTTCAGGTCTCCAGGGAGCGCATAAGCAAAGGCCATGGTGTATGTGCCCATGGGCACGGTATGCTGCTGAGTTTCGAGCCCCTTGCACGCCTGCTCCTCTCTTCCCAACTATGCAAAACAAATGGGGAAGTATGGAGCAAACAGTAACTTCTACCTGCGAAGATGCCAGGTACCCCTGATATGTGCCAGTCTAGTTAGGTACGGGTTGTGTTGTCATGGGAGTCATTGTAGAGAAAAATAATATCTCTTATTAGAATGACTTAAATGAAAGAATAAAGCCTCATAGGTAGATACACCCTCTTTCTGGTCAGTAAAGGGCTTGTGTATATGAATCCAGCTAAAAATGGTCAGCCAAATTTAAAACACATGCAATTAACTCTCTTTTCAAAGTAATGCTTAGCTACAGCTCCAAAACACTTGTATGAGCAACACGATGGCCAAATAGCTGCTCCCTCCACAAGATAGGATCCCAATTCTTGTAATCCTTTCTGTCTCCTGCACACGCACTTTGGGCCAGCTCCTCTTTCCACTTGGGATGGGTCAGAGCTGGAATGGATTCTGCTCTGTGGGAACTGGAGAAGGGCCTGCAGAGAGCATGGTCCCCTGTTTGGGGAGGTTTCTAACGTAAAAGGCACTTGGTTTGGGAGAAGGACACAAATAGCATGGGTCACTAGGAGGGGCATGGAGCCACGCTGGCACAGCCTGGGACAGCTGATGAACTCTGCTCTGTGCTCCACTCTCTGACAAGAGGCACAACCGCTTTTTATACCTGTACACTTTATTTTTGACAGCGTGGGCAAAAATATCTCAAAAATATACCTGTCCTTCTGCAGATGAATTAGGGGAGCAGTTGCCCTCAAGGGGAAATGTTTTGAAAGTATAAATCACTCCTAACTGGAGCACTGGGTACCAAACATTCTTGACAGTATCCATCAGAGAAGAAAAAAGTAGTGTTTCATGCTTAATGCAGTGGCCTGAGCCTCAGGTTTACCTCCCAGCTCTGTCACAGATTCTGTGTGCAATCTTGGAAACTCATTTGATATCACACTTGTATTCTGCCATGTCTCCTTTATTCCCACTCCAAGTCCTCTGGCATACAGATCGTCTCCCGGTGAGTATTTATCAAGAATAATAGGGCACAATCCCTCGACTGAGAACTGGAATAATAACCACACTATAAGTAAATTAATAAACAAATAGCACTTTTGTCATGGGTTAATAGTCCCAAAGTGGTAGATTTTTCATAAAAGCTCATTAAGTTTACTAAACTATCATCTGTAAGTCATCTGAGACTACTTATATGTTGGTCTCTTCACAGCTATGTAGTCCAGGAAACAACCAAGTAACACAACAGCACTTCCTTTTGCATCAGGATTTAAAGAGGTCTGTTGCCAAACCTATTGCCTGCAAGTGGGGATTAAGAGTATTTTCCATTGCATTTTAATCTGCCACTACTAGTGTAATTTAGGACTTTTTCCAGGATGGTAATTTCGTTATAATTTTTTCTAAAGTGACAAGCCATGACATGTGTAAAGCTAAGAGAAGGACATCATTTTGTCCAAGTGGCGAGCAGTGACAAGTGGTGTTCCTCAGGGGTCGGTATGGGACCCGTACTATTTAACATCTTTGTTGGCAACATGGATATTGGGACTGAGTGCACCCTGAGCAAGTTTCCCGACGACACCAAGCTGTGTGGAGCAGCTGACATGCTGCAGGGAAGGGATGCCATCCAGAGGGACCTGGAGAGGCTCAACAGGTGGGCCCATGGCAACCTCATGAAGTTCAACAAGGCCAAGGGCAAGGTCCTGCATGTGGGTCGAGGCAATCCCATGCACAAAGACAGGCTGGGCAGAGAATGGATGGAGAGAAGCCCTGAGAAGAGGGACTTGGGGGTGTTGGTGGATAAGAAGCTCCACATGAGCCGGCAANTGTCTAGTGGGAGGTGTCCCTGCCCACGGCAGGGGGGTTGGAGCTTGATGATCTTTAAGGTCCCTTCCAACCTAAACCATTCTATGATTCTACGATTCTATGATTGGTGCCACCCTTAATATTTCATGTTATCTTTTCTGCATGCATGCTTGGTTATAACGACACACTGATAGGAGAGACTTTTGGAAGGCTATGGTATCCTCATGCACTAAAGCAATTCTAGAAATGTAAAATGTCAAGCAACAATTTGTCAAATAACGTCAGTATTCCCTTGTACACACAAGTCAGCTATGAAAGCAAATTGCTCTCAAATTCTGAGCAGAAGCAGCAGGATGTTTTTATTTATTGGAGTCACAACCAGTTGCTTTCTCTCCATCGTGCCAGGCAGATGAATTAGCTAATTGTGAGAGCACCAGGGGCACACTGCTAAATACACATGTGCATGCTACTAAATTAAAGGAAATTACTACATTGAATTCTTCCTCAGCCTCTCCACATGTTAATTATACACAGGTTACACCCACTATCAAAGCATATAAATACCTGTGATTTTGCTTTGGGAATTAAAACAGGATTGCTTTCTTAGAATATTATTTGAGGCTAATGGATTGCGAGTTTTAAAGGATGATTAGGTGCTTCTATGAGTAAAATCAACAGCAACAACAGTTATCACAGCACATATAAAAGTTACAAGGTGATGTTAATTTTCATGCTTCAGCTGGGAATGCAGAAGAATCTCTGCTGTGGAATAAACCCCACCGTTCTATGCAGACTCGGTGTGACGACTCTGGCAGTGGAGGTAGAGGTGGGTTACACAGCTAGATGGATCATCAGCCTGTTCTTCATGCTTTTTGGACTCATTTCCTGAAGCTATGACACGCAGGTGGGCACAAAACTCCCACATGTGCTTTGGAAAGATAACTATTCCTCCAGCTGAGCTGTAGCAGCAAAAAAAAAAGTATTGCACCCTGGTTTCTCATACCAATAACCCTTGTACATCAGTTTGTGTTAGTCCAGGAAAAGCAGTGAAGTAAGAATGGGCAGAAATATGAAACACACCTAATAAAAGCACATGGTGATATGGCTCATTTGACCCTGACCAGATAATTGGCCTTTTGGAGATAAGAAGTCCAAACACACAATACAAATCAACGTACAAATAAGGTCTAATCAAACTAATTAAAAATTTCCTCTAAGTATGAAGACTGTTCACCTAATTAAAAAAAATAAATGACCAACCAACAACAAAACATTCCCTGGGTTGGCTTGTGCAGAGCATATAGAGAATCTTTGAGCTCTACACCTAAGCTTGGACTCCCTAAGCCTTAAAACTGGTTATGCTGGAGAGAAATCTCAACTCCTGACCGTATGTCTGCAGAGGAACAGGGCTAAATTAGCAGCTTGGTAATGGTGCCAGGGCAACCCTACCCTCAGCCTACGGCAATGGGCTCCCAGTGAGGTTAAGCAACCAAGCAGAGCCCTGTGCTACATCAGATGTGCTGTTTCTAGTGACTGACTTCACTTATTCAAGGCTAAACCAGTTAACTTACATAGCACTGAGTAAATATATCCTAAAATGCTGTAAGACACTATCAGTTTTCATGCTTCAGAGCACAAAAGAATCCTCAGCTGGGGACCAGAGAGAGACTTTGCTCTGTTGTAGACACCAAACGATCTTAGGCAGGCTCCTAAAATACATCCAGAATCGGCTGCTATTGAAATAAAGCAACAAAATGAGACATGTCTTACAATGCTTGGCATCTAGCAGACTTACTTTCAATTTTTTGAATTAAACGTGAAGTGGTATCTTGGCGCTTGCCCTAAGCTGGGCAGTTCTAGAAGATTTCAAATCAAGAAATAGTACCCTCAAAGCTCCCCTTGTCATTTCACCTGGACACAGGGATCTTTCTCTCTTCCTAATCTCTTCTTCCTTTTTCCCAGCTACACACATTAATAGCTCAGAGCCATTCTGTGATGCACCAGCAGACCCACATCTTCATTTCCAACAGATAAACTCCTAGATGATGAAATCCCAACATAAACCACTACCAGTCCCAGACTATCCCATGCTAGTGAATGAAACGGCTGGACACAGGCTCAAACCATTGACCAGTGATCCATACGGCTTCCCTGCCCACTCACCATCTGATGGGGATTTAGTCTGTGCCATGAGCACTGCCCAGGTGCTGCCTGGGCTCGGGGAGAGCACAAAGCAGGGACAGTCCCAGGTTGCACGTGGCCACCCTGCTCTAGTATGTGCAAGAGTCTGGGTCTGCAACAGGACTGTGCCCAAGCCCTTCATCCCTGGGCCAAGAGAATAGTCCTTGACCTCTTATTTATTGCTGCTATTAACATATCCCAAGTGAACAACCTTGTATCTTGTGCTGTTAAGAATTATTCATCCTGAAGGTCATCCAGGTCTTCCTGTACAAGATCCTTCCCTATGATGAAAAAAACACCTCTCTTTGCATCATCAACAAATTTGGTTAGCATGCTTCTATCTTTCGTCTCAGCCTTACTAGCAAAGATCAGTCGAAGGACTGAGCTTGGGGAAACCCCACCAGTTCTGTCCCTCCACCCAACAGTCATCCTTTCAGTACCAGTCTACCATCTTTTCCTTCAACTATTTTCTTACCTGACTCGCAATTCTTCACCTTATTTTACAAAAAAGATTAAAGTGCATTATATTTAATCACTACCATATGATAATCCCCAATGCAATGTGCTAAGAGACAAAACTATTCATACTTCACCACAAACCAGTCTCTCGTCCACACACCATCCGTCTCAGTCTTGCCTCTTCTCACTCACAAGCAGAAATTTTCCCAATGTTGCCATTCTCTTTCCCATGCTTTGTATTGAACATCTGATCCCTCCATTTTACCAAATAAAGTCCTGTCTAAGAAGCCATTTCTGCTCCCAACCTAGAATTTAAGGATCACTTAACTGCAGGGAAGAGAAGGGTCCTGCCAAAGCAACATGCCCAGAAGAATGAACGATCTTTGCTGAGAAGACCCTGACCACGAACAGGCAGAGGCTTTGTCGGAGCTGGGGAAACCCAGGCACTGCCTGTGCCCCTGCCACAGCACCTCTTTGGAGCCATCTCCTCTGCTCCCCTGCCAGGGTGCTCCTGCAACAGGTCCTTTCTTGGGCACACAGCCTTCCCCAGAGGATGCCCTCCCTGAAAAATCTCTGGTTGTGGTTCACCTTCTGGTGAATTTAGATTAATTTTTCAGAACAGTCTGAAAAAATAATCGGTCTATAATATGAACGGGTTTAAGCTAAACAGCCTTTCAAAATGCTTCTGAATTTAAGTAAAAGTTATTAAACACTCCTGAGCTCCATTCCTTTTTTCTCCAACTCCAAATACTTAGGAGATTTATGGAGCATTTGAGTTCTGTTTGGTTTTACAACAGTGAATTATTTGACCTTTACTTTGCCTCTTCACTTAAAAAAAAGTTTGAAAGGCGAATAACAGAAAAGGAATCACCTCCCACCATCCTTGACAGGGACAGCAAACACAATTAGAGATGATACACCAGATAGACGTCTGCACTTGTTTCCTGCCCTTCCACTGAATCTCAATAAAAAAGCCCTTTGATAAAGTTAATTGGATGATTCTCTCATTCTGCTGGAATAAAAGAGCTCACAGAAACACAAGAGCTGAGTTCATTAGGCTGAAAGGTAATGAAGGACTTACTCTCCCAGGCACCATGTGGTCACATTCACCACTACTAGTTCCCTTGGTTCTGCATGAGCAGTAACAATTGAGATGACAACATATTTTACGGGATCAGAGATGTCACTTCCCAAAACTAAAGTACAATGACACTTTCCCAAATGAAAATACAATGGGATGCGGCTGGCTGCTCTGGCAGGCTCTGAGCGCCCTGCATTGCTGCACGGATGGTCAGGGTTAGGTTTCCAGCAGCGAGCAGGGCTGCTCAAAGGCAGAAGCAGGCTTGAAGAAAGGTGAAAGCAGGGCTGGCTCCTGGTCCACTTTCTAACACTTAACTGCATTTATTTTAAAGCAGTGGATAAGAAGAAGAAGCCATGCATACAGCAGTGCAGCGGTTAGCACGTCCCTGCCCTGAGGCTCACTGCATCCACTGCAGGTGCCCCATGCCAAGGCTGTGACACCATCTCCATCCTCCTTGCTGAGGCCATTTCACTGCGCATAAAGAAATGGATAATTATAAGCCTGGGAAAAAATTAATCAAAAAATTAATGGGGCGGGGTGTGGCTAAAAATGGCATATTTTTTACTTCTCCTCCCTGTTCCAGGGGTTGCTTGTGCAGTTCCCATGAGTCACTGGACAAAACAAAAACAATGCTGGGACCAGAAGTGGGACAAAGCGCTGCTTCAATATTGGAGTCACTCCTCTGATGTTTTCTGATCCTAGTTCATCAATGCTTTCCTGCATTACTGAGAGCAGAACTGTGAGTCTGTGCCAAATACAGATGTAACAAAACCTCTACTTTTCACCCTATTCCTTTGTTCATACCTCCAAAAAACAAACTAATCCTTTAACCACTGTGTCACATCCAGAATCCATGTACAGCTGATTATCTACAGCTATTCTCAAAATCTAATCAAGGCTTTGGGAAAGACTTCCCAAAAATAAAGTCCGCATTATTCACTCCTAGGTATAATCGATCACAATTGGGCCAAACTGAGCTGGGCTGTTTGTTTGCAAAAAGTGTTTTAAGTGATTCAGGTCATTCAGCATTGGAGGGTTTCAGGCTCAGAATTCACCACTCCTCCCTCTCATTTTTGTATGAACTACAAATTGTACCAGTAATAAGCCTGTATTTCTTTAAAATCACTGATAAAGTATGATACAGTATAGCAACAGAATGTTTTGTCTGCCTAGAGACAAAATTTTCCACTGATGAGTTTCAATTTATTTTATCAGCCAGATTTTTATTCATTTAATAGGCTCCATGTTTATTCAGTATCATTCCAGTTTCTTAAATCAAAATGTCTTATGCTAATTTTTTATATACATGACACTGGCACTACGACATTTTCCAACAAAATTTATCATTCATTTAAACCCCCACATTTGTTCAATAAAAACTGTTTACCATTATTTCCAATCCAAATCAGTCTATTATAATAGCATCATTAACTACCCAACATTAGTCCTGAGCAAAACAATGAAATATCTAATGTTAGACTGACAGACCTGTAAATTATCCTAATTGCAAACATTGTAAATATTAACACAGTAATTGCTTTTTTTGCAGTCTTTTGGAACTTCATCTCTGCTCCAAGATTTATTCAAAATTAGCACTACTCAGAGTAAGCTGTGCCAATTCATTCAAGGGTGTTTTATCAGAGTTGTTTGGATTTAATTTTAAAATGCCTAGCTTTAGCATCTTCTGCTTTAAATACACTTCAGTCATTAATACGTGTGACCACTATCATCTAAGACAAACATCTCACCAGCTTTTTTCCCATGTAGAGAAAAGAACTTTTATTGCACACTTCTTTTCCAAGCTTTCTTCTATATTTTTTATGACAATTCTATTATTTCCATAAAGGAATAGATCAATATTAGTCTTCAAACTTCTCTTCTTCCTCCTCTTCCCTCCTCCATCTACAATTTGCTAGCTGCCTCCCTATGGACAATTTTCTTCCTGTGTCATTTTCTTCTCTCTGATCATTCACAATCCCAGGCTTTCAGCTGAAAGCAATGGCTATCAGTTTCCTGTAATTTCCACACCTTATCCTTTAACCTACATTTTAGATGAAGGATCTGTAAGTATCCAAGGTGCTAAGATCTCTAAAATTGATAGAGCCATTTGGGTGCAGAGGGGCACTCATCCCTGACTGCTGCCCTGCCACATCATCCCAGAATTATTTTCTGAATGATGCTCCACATCATTCATGATTTTCCAGGCCTCTAAATTGCCACTCTTCCACTGTCTTTTCCCAGACCGAGGAAATCCAGTAAATCTAACTGCTTCTCAGCTCTCAGTTATCCTTGTCTATACTGCTGTATTTAATGATTCTCTAAGGTCTCTCTGCAAGAAGGATTCAAGCCATTTCCGGGGAGTCCTAGCTTTGAGCACGAGGCAATCAGCAATACCAGTTGTTTTAGACAAAGCTACCAGTATGAGCATTAAAGCACTTTGTCAGGCAACAAGAAGGACCAGAATACCTGCCACTGGCACAAGAGCTACCTTTCTCCATCACATCACGCCAAAAACCTCTATGCAGGTCTTCAGACTATTATATTCTCCATCTTCAGCAGAGGAAGGTGTAAACTATCCCTATCCCCTTCCTGAATTGGTCATGTAGGAAAGAAAAATACATCATTTCTAATAGTAGCTATGTTAATGAGAAGTGATTAAAGCTAAACTTCAGGAAATGTGTGTCACAGTCCCACCACTGCCAAAAAATTCCTATGTGAACCTTAACAAATAATTCTGCACTTGAGTTTCCTAGCTGTGTAATGAGGATTGTTGTCACAGGATAATGATTGAGAGACACTTGCATGGTAAAGTGCTGAGGATCTTTGTGAAAAAAGTTAATTCAGCTTCTAAAAGCCTTTCACAAAGAACAGGAAAATTAAATTAACGGCAGATTGGAACTATGGGTTGTGAACTACTCTTTTCTACCTTGATCTATAGCCCAGGCGACAGAAGAGTTAAGTGCAGGAAGAGAGACATCTCTGATGAATTGCCAGTCTCCAACATGACAGGTGAATGGAAAAGCCATCCTACTGTTGAAATACTTTCAATGTACAAAAGTTACACATCACACTTCAATTTCAAACTTGAGCAAAGAAAAACCACCTCACTTGAAACTGAACAGCAACTTGGGAACTTCTTTATGGAGCACCAGCAGCGACTGGCAAATGTTAGAATTAAATAAAATACTGCAGTCTGATGCTAGCCACCATTCAATATCAGCAAAGATCACACTCTTCACATTGAGGAAAATGATATTTAGGATGAGATGTGTGGCAATGGATTTTGCTAGTCGATCTCTTTCTTGTCAGAAGTTGGGCACTGCCAGTGGTTTCTTACCACTTTGTTGCACGTATTGAACAGAGCTCCACATATTACGTTAGAAAAAACTCTGGATCTTACACACTCAATCAAAAAGGTCAGTTAAAAAAGCAATTTCAGATGTTAAGCCCCAGTTGCATGGTTATTCCAAAGTTAATTGCACTTCCACTTTGACCCAAGTCTGGGGGGGAAAAACTCAGCATTCACTGAAGCTGCAAAAAGGGGCAACTACTGAAACGTTCTTCCAGTTGTCCCTAAGACAAGCACTCATCCAAAGAGAGTCCCAAGACCAGTAAGAGAAAAAACAAGAGCCTCATAAATGGTCAAGTGGAAGTCATTAAATGATATCATGTAATACTACACATGAGCAAGACTAGCTTTGGTATATTTTTTTTCTTCAGGACTGAGGTTCATGCAGCTTTCTCGCCTTTCTTGGGGAAAAGGAGGTGATAAATGGAAAAATCAAGTTTTGGCTAGAAACCTCTGCCTTCTTCCAGCATGACAACCCTTTGCAAAAACATCACATTGTTCAGTTTATTCAAACCCACCAAAAAAGCACCTTTTGGTAATACTGTATATTTTAGCTTCCCTGGCATCTACAAGAGTTCCTCTGCGTCAGTGACTCCTACGTCAGTCTTAAAAGGTCCAACACAGAAAGTAACAAGGCCAATGTTATAAACATACTCACTGATGGATTGCAGGATTTTTTTAAACAACTGTCCCTTCCTGCGAGGTGCAAAGGAGTAGAAACTCATGCAGTCAACAGAGCTAAGTTATTATTGTTCTAGATGAAGATTAGCTTCACTAAGGAGGTATTTATTGCTTCATCTGCCTTGAACTATAACTGCAGACTCTTTGACTAATGGTCTGTAGCAGGTTTAATCTTCGCAGAGGTCCATAGCCTTGTAAATACAGGGACAAGTCAAACTGGTCTGCTGTGTAGCTATAGATCAGCTTTTGGCGTTATCTACTGTTCGGAGGAGTATCTATCTTTTTTTCATCAAGCCCGTAACTTGGCTGGTAGGAGGCTTACATTTAGCAGACCAGCTTGTACTTCAACGCTTTGTGAAAATGATGAGGCCAAGACCTGAAGATGACAGATTCCACCCACAATTTTTATTGCTTTGAAGACTGTGTAGGCGCTGTACAAGCATCCCTAATGTCATCCATTGAATACGTTCACCTGATCTTTTAAAGCAAGAATCACAGAATCATAGAATCGTTTAGGTTGGAAAAGACCTTTAAGATCATCCAATCCAACCATTGACCCTACTCTACCAGGTCTGCCACTAAACCATGTCTCCAAGCACCACATCTACACGACTTTTAAACACTTCTAGGGATGGTGACTCAAGCACCTCCCTGGGCAGCCTGTTCCAATGTCTGATAACTCTTTCAGTGAAAAATTCTTTCCTAATGTCCAGCCTAAACCTTCCCTGGCGCAACTTAAACGCGTTTCCTCTTGTCCTATCGCTAGTTACTTGGGAGAAGAGATCAGCTCCCATCTCGCTACAACCTCCTTTCAGGTAGCTGTAGAGAGCAATAAGGTCTCCCCTCAACCTTCTCAAAAACTCTGTGAATGTATTAGTATAATTTAATACCAGGCCACCAGAAAAACAAATCACAGCAATGCCTCCAGAAGGATAACCTTGAGTTCATCCCACAACGAGGAGGAAGGTCTCCACCTTGTTTATGGGAAGACCCTATTGCTATGGCTTCACCAAATTAAGGCAGCTCATTTTGCCAGTGCCAAGGACAGATAGATCAATGACACTGAATAGTTAAAACCTCCATAGCCAGAGAGCAACCATCAGGAGGCAATTCCAGGAAAACATATCGACAGCCACAGATGCCTATTTCGGTACCGTATTTCTGTAGCAACACCACAAATTTTGTTAGCTAACTATATTCCTGAGAATAAAGTTATGCAATGTCACTTCATTGAAATACAACAGTTAGACACAACATCTGCAGTATTTAAAGCAATACCACCAGATGTTAGCATCGTTTACAGGTTATACTACGTAAGCATCATCATGGTAAGGTCTGCAAAAGTCACTATATTTGCGCTAGTGTATCACTCTCAACCAGTTAACGCTATGGCAGGAAAGACTAAAACCTCAGGCTTTTTTAAGCCTAATAAATTGTGTTTACCACCAAGGGACTCAGCCACTACAGCGAAGGTGAAGCTTTGGAAATATCCTACCTTGCGAGAAGCATTTTTGTCTGTGCTCTCCACATCACCGTCCAAGAAGGGCATGGCAAATGAGCTGAGATCCTGCCAGGACAGAGAAGAAAAATTGATGTCTTCTTCCTTCCATCAGAGCATACCATGATCGTAGCCTGTAATTTTATTTCTGAAGTGCCCACTGCTTTACGCATAGCAATTGCTGGTAAGCAGTCACACAGGCACTGATCGTTCTCCTTAGCTATGAAATCAATGGCAAATGTAAGTAACAAGTGAATAGGGAGCCCTTAGCAATGCTTGCACTACATCACCATGAAAAAGCATCTGCAGAGCTAAAGTCAAAAGTTCTGTGCTAAAACTTTCAAGGGGAGGTACTCCAATCTCACAGAAAAATTTGCAGAAAATTACAGCTTAAAAATAGCCACTTGCTCAGCAAATGGCCTATCTTGTCTTTAGTGGGGTGTATAACCTTAGTTTAAAGAGTATTTATGGCAATAAACAAAACCTGAATGAGAATATGTCAATGTTCTGAAAAATATGTAACATACATAACAAAGAGGGAGAAAACCGCGACATGGTGCTCAGGGAGGAAATAACGAATTCACTTGCACAGATTGCAGAGGAGCACCCAATTCTGCGTGACTGAAGACAATAAAGCCATAAGAAAAGCACACATGCTCATCTTTCACTGACAAAAACAAACTGCAATTATATTCTACCTCCTGCCGTCTGTTCTGTTTATGCTACTTCGTGTTCCAACCACGGGGGTTTTAGAGCTCCTTTCTACATGCATAAGGAAATTATGTTAGTGTCAACTTTAGCATCTGTTTGATCAGAAAAGTAGATAATGAGTAACTCTATGCCCAAAAGCATGGAGTTGCTTAGTGCTGTGTGCAGAAGAACTGAGGCTTGGATTCCAAACCTTGATCTAAATGTCAGGATCACCTCCCCAACGCAGAACCTCCCAGATGCAAGGCATCACCCTTTCCATGTAATGATTCAGTGCTTCTCTACCACCACATCTGCATCCCATTTAAAATAGTTCAAAACATAAATAAATAGCAATTTCACATAAACCTAATTTGAGATTAAATAGAGCTTAATTAAAAATTAGCACTGGCCGGGAAGTCTGCAAGGCTTGCTTGCCTTCAGAATTCAGAGCAGCCACAGGTCTAATCACATCACATTGTGTAATCATACTAAATCCAAAATATGCTCAAAAATGTGTATAACTCGGGCATAATCCTTACAAGTGTTTGAAAATACTCTGGTTACATAACGAACAACAGAAATAAGGAACAAAATATTGAATTACTGGAACTGAAGCACATGGGAGTAATTCATGCCAAGTTGGAAAGAAAAAAAACCAAAAAACCAGCAGCAACCAGGCTTGGCCAAGCTGGTCCCAAATCATTAGGCCACAAACCAAAGTATTCATGACAAATCAGTACGCTCCAGGCTCTATCTATGCACGTTCAATGGGAAATACCTACAAAGGCCCAAACTACAAAGCACCAACCCAACTATACAACATCACCCTCATTGTCATGCTTTGATGTCCGTGTTTCACATCACCTTCGTTTGCAAAGGAAAATGTAAGCAAACATCTCGAAACCAAAAGAAGAGGCCATTTGTTTGGTTTAGATTTTCACTGTTATCAAGATTTGATGGAGGCTGAACCAGGCACCGCAGGACCTTAAAGAAAAGCTTCTGTATTAATTTGCTTATTCTTCTAATTAGTTAAGATCAAAATGGCTTACATACTCCATATAAAAATTATTCAGCCATAAATGGCATTTATAAACTGTTAGTAAATGGATTATCATCATTATTATTATTATGATTCCTACTTCATATGTTACTGCAGGACTTAAGTGAAGAATCTCTGTGAATAAGTTTAAGACCCTAATGGAAAGTTACACAAAAACAGATGCTCTCATGTTTACTTTAATTTAGCCAAAGGATTTACCAACATTTTCCTCTACCCATCTTCAGTAGTGCAGAAGCTGGAATCTGATCTGTGCTAAGTTATCTTCCATGGAATAAATCACGGAAATAACCTCTTTTGAGCTCCGCATATTAGCATCCCTGTATTACTACTTGTAATCCACAGGGAGAAAACCTGCTGTTTAGGAAGTCTGGAGACTGGATGGAAGAAGCTGGGCTTAAGGGGACACATATCTAGTAATCAGGGTTGAAAAAACTGTTCAGAAAATCTGGAACATCTGAGAACGAAACCATAACTTCTTTTTTTGAGCAGAAATCTTCAAAAACAGGAGGGGGTAGGTAGGTACAACTACTCTTCTAGGAGCTAAATGTCAGTTCCCAGTTACATTTCCAAGCTTAAAAACGTGTATATAATAAATTTGAAAGCCTAAAAGTATCATGAAACCCAGCTGATGACTCTATTCTAATTTGTAACTCTCAGATATCACGGAGGTATTCTAACTTCATCTATGTTTACATGCAGAACAGGAGATCTCCACTTGTAAGCAGAAATAATTGGAGCTATACCTCTCTGGACAGCATGAGACCTTTCTTTGTTAATAAAGTGCTGGAGAGCATTTCAAACAGGATAATAATTGTACTTTTAGTTCTGTGACAAAGTCTGTGTAATTGCAGCTGCTACCTAACAATTTTTTCATCTTTCACTTCTTCACAAGATTCTATATATGAAGGCATCCATTTACAGAAGGAAAAAATACGTATACCAAATGCCAGGCTGCAAATACTACTCTCAATTCCAACCTGTTGGTTAAGCAAGGAAATATTAGATGCTTATTTTCTCTTTGCACGTATCTCTGCAGAATACAGACCAGATATCTATTTCTTTCTTGTGTTCCTCTTCATCCAGAAGCACATGACGATGCAGTTGATGACACAGTAACTCTTTAAAAAAACCCACCCAAATAAAACAGCTCCAAAAGTGTTGCAAAACACCACAGTACTCTTGACAGGCCAACGGGGCAACCCTAGGCCTTATCACATACCTGACTGCTCTGATCTTATGCCAACAGCTACACATTGAAGGCTCACTCTGCCACTAACCTGGGATTGAAACCATTCTTAGACAGTTTTCTTGCTCTCCAGCTCTGCTTTACTACACTTGGAATAAGTGCCCTGGAAAATCACACGGATCTGGAGAGACATTTAAAAAACTTCCGCCAAAGGCGTATAGTGACATCTTGGTACGAGCAAGAGTCCTTCTCATTTGAGAGTGCAGAGCCCTGGCTCAAGAATGAATAGCATCACTCACGGTATCCATTAGTCCTGCATTATATCCCTGGACAGACAACTTCTGTGGAGACCACAATCTATGACCATTGCTGGAAGGAGCAAAGGGCACAAGAGATTGCAGCTCCTAATGCTGCTCACCTGGAATTGAGAGTATGCAAAGTCTGTTTTGTAAAATTTTGTTAGCTTTCCTGCTGTGCTCCCGTTCCTCAGTCAGTCCTTTACATCGCTCAGTGCCACCTGACAGCCAGACATCACTCCTGTCATCCCCAATTAGAAAAAATGACCTCTTGAGCAGTTTAGATTTACTTTACAGCCACAAAGCCTCTTCAGATTTATTTTGTTTTCAATTCACTTTTGTTTACAAGAGGTTGTCATGGCAGCTCCTGTTATATTCACTCAAGAATAAAGCCCCAGGGATATCAAAGCTTTTTCCAGAGGACAGCAGAGCTGTGACACAGCAGAGCCACAGCTCGGTGCTCCTGCTACCAGCCTGGCTCCCTCCTGGGGAGGGCAATCTCCCACAACACCTACTCAACAGGCAGTTTTCCAAGACTTTTCTTACTGATAGCACAGGAGGTTAACAGATCTAAAAAAGCAACTAAATTGACTTTATTGTTTTTAACAGGCTTGTCTGCTGCTTTAGTTTTTGCAGGGTATAAGTCAGGATAATTCTGTCTGGAAGCACACTTACCTTCTCTACCACTTCTTTCCCTGTTTCCTCTGGGGGGAAAACAGATACCTGGAAGGTTACAGATTCTTCACACTCGTTTCTCCTCCAAAGGGGAGACTAACTCTACGGTGATTCTTGTCTGGGTTACCCCTACATCTAGAGGGTGGTCCTTCCTAAAGCCAGCTCTTTCTCCTTTGACAGCCCTTATATCAAAATACTTGGGATTATGTGAAAAGAAAGAAGAATAAAATTTTTGTTCTTTGATATTTTGGGAAAACAAAGAACCTTTTCTCAGAACTGTTTTGGAGAATAGGAAAGAAAACCACATTTAAGGATACAAAAAAGCAAATAGATTGGCTGGCATAGCATAGCCAAATAGCAACAGGAACAAGATCTGGTTAGCCAAGCCATTTTTCACCTTTTCCAGCCAGTTCCACTGTTCCTTTCCTTACTGGGGAGGATTCCCGCCAAAAAGGCTTGCCCAGACACGCTGTTCTGGATGCTGCTGTAGTTGGAGACCTTGGTATCAGAAGAGGGCTTCCAGCAATTCTGTTGTGGAGGCTGCAAGCTTAAGTAACAGACCACTAAAGCCTTGAATCCAGTAAACAACACAGAATAAAAAAGGATTCTCTTTTTATTATTGTTTTGTTTCAAGGCTACTTTGGCAGCCAGGCTGATAAAGCTTCTCTGCAATGGCTGAAGCCAAGGAGCCAGCAAGGCACTTCAAGGCATGCTGTGATTGACAGGTCAGAGACCAATTTCCAAGGTATTTTGGGTGGAAGTAGGACCTTTTTATGGCTCCACTCAACAGTGGTCCAAAATTTCATGGCTGGGTATCAAAAGAATATTTCACAAACAGCTCCCTGCTGCCATCCTTTGCAACTACCCCTTCAAATGCAAGACATGGCCATGAACAATATGGTCGGGTGAAGTCCTGTGCCCATGGTGGTGGGTTCATGACCCATGAACATGGTCAACTTTTTGGCAATGTTTCAGAGATGACTCAGGTCACTGTGGTTTCACAGCAGCCCCATGGCCCATCTCTGCTGAAAGGCTGGGTTCTTCAGCTATAAACAACTTCAGAGTCCTAGCATAGGTAGTATCACACAGTCCGAACTACTGATGGTGTCACCTATGAGACAGTATTTTTCTGCTTCACTAAGTTCTATATATATGCTAGAATTGCACCAAATTTAAGGATGTGAAATGCCTGCCAGACATCACAGTTTCTTTTTACAACGTAACTCAAGCAGGAGGTGACAATTCACTAAGACAGCTTTTCAATATGGGGAGACAGCTCCTTTAATAAAATAAACAAAGAAAACAAGATACAGAGAAATTAAGCTGAGTGCTGACAAGAGCCCTGAGCTCACAAAGAATTGCTAAAAGCTGCATTCCTCAGCATCACACCTTAACAGGGCTCTCGAGGTCTCCTCCTCTGCGAATGTTACTGAGCTATGAACACTTCAACTATCCTACCAAGGACAAAGAAAGTCGGGATTTTTATTAACATTAGCTGTGAACAGTTTCTTTCAGCTCAGTCTGCACACCAGCAGATTTTTTTTAGATCAACCTTGGATTTGTACCCATTACAAGCCTATGTAAAACTCTGAATAGCAAATACACTACATATGCTAATAGCCTGTGAGGAGAATCCAAAGTTTGAACTCAGTGGAATAGAGGGCATAGCTTGGTAGCTCTTACTGAATAGAAAAATTTCTTTTTTTGAGAACAATTCTATCTAGAAGCCTTTGAGGATTTATATCAAATCACTCAATTATCGCACAAGGAAAGATTCAAAACTGACATACACAGGAATTTCTGTCCTTTTGTTTTTCTTGTTTTGATATACTAGTCATAGTATAGTATAATAAGACTTGCGACATTGCTTTATTCCTTTAGGAGTAGGTTGCTCATTGCTTTGCTTTTCTCCCTCCCCCATGCCATCTAGACTGCAGCATGTGTTTTGGAGGCAGATATATATATAAGTCGTACTGCGAGACTGAGGATGCTGGTGACTAAGTCTCGGTATGACTCAATGGGAGTGGGCAGTAACAGATGTACAAAGCTGGTTAGATTTGTGCAAGCCAGCTTTGAACTTCACAAGGCTATTCCAATTTATTTGTTTGCTACTACTTTTAAGGCTATTCATATTAAAAAAGAACAATTGAATGGGTCTGGGGAGTTTGAGATGGTAGAAATGAGATGTAGAGACTTTATTTCGTCCGCAGTGTGAAGGTGCCAGAGGCAGCATAATCCACAAGTCACCTGGGTGACTGTGCAGGACCAGCTGTGTGCACTTCGATGTCAAGGTGGATACAGCATCAGATTTGAAATAACAGAGGGTAAATCACCTAAATGACATGTCTGGAAGAAATGGGAAATATTTAGTCCCGAGAGGCATAATCTAAAAAGTTAGGAGGTTATGGCTGGCTGAAATCTAACCCAGATTTTGGTATGTGAAAATCATCATCCATCTGGTGATTATTCAATGTCCTTTATCCAAAAAATCACATACAAAAACTTTGCATAAGAAAACTATCCTACATGTAATTCAAAGGCATTTATTTCAGCTGCAACAATAAACAGGCAAATTACTAAAGAGCTACTGAAGCCACTTCTCCCCTGTTCTCACCCATGTGTCACCTGGTTTGGATTGCCACCGCTTGGTCAGAAAGAGCTGCTAAAACTGAGAATTTCAAGGGGATGGGGATAAAGAGAGCCATGGAATCAGTAGGTCCTTGATATTTCCCCCAAAACAGCTGTCTTCCAAGCTGCTCTTCCCAAGTCACCCTGATCATGGGATACTGCCAGCCTTCAGCACACCCTTCTTCATTTCTAAACCTCTTGACTGATCCTTTCAGGCATTAATCTCCAGCACTGTACAGCAAATTCACCCTCTTTCTTCTGAGGTTGTAGACAAGGTTCATCAACAAAAACTGCCAAGAGACTGTGGATTGGTTTTTTGTTTTGTTCTCAATCACTAGAACACATTCCTATGCTGTTCATGGGAAAAAATGACATTTTCTTTCAATCTCATGCTCTCCTGCCAGGAAACACCACTGTATCTTCTTGGTGATTCAGCCTTTGCAGATGAGCTGAGCACAGATAGCCTGGCATGGGATGCAATCAGCTCTGCCTGGAGCCCCATAACGTTTATAATGTCCAGAGAGCTCAGGGCTGTATGGAAATGCTGTGATGAAGGGTACTGCTCTCCACCTCATCAGTAAATCCCAGACCATCATTAGGGGCTCTCTGACAAAGCCTGAATATGATCCCCAACACATACGACAGCCTGGTTTGTCAGCTCCTTCACACCATGAACCACACAGCACAGTGACTGGCAGCATGTTTATTACAACGGCAGATGGACAACCTAGCAAACGTGTAAATAACAAAATGTCATCGGAAAAAAAATAAAGAGAGAAAGTGAGAGAACAGCAGAGAAAGCAAGTCAGAGAGGAAAACAAAATCCTTAGTATTCCCTGTGACACCACAATCCACACACAAACTCATCAGTAAGTGCTATTCCTGGATGCTCAGCCAAAGACAACCTTCCTCTGGTGAGACATTTCCTCCAAGAAGCACCCAAAGTTAAGAGACACAAGGTGAAAGCAGAAGATAACATACCTCAGATCTGGAAAATGTGGTCAGATGAGTGATGAGGGAATTAAGAAACAACCAAGAGACAGGACTATAGGGAGGGACTACAGGAGACTGGAAAAGCTACCCTTCAGATGGCACATACTCAGTGCCAACAGAATTGCTTTCCAGTAGTTATATGGTCGTCTTACATAAACGAGACACAGGATCCCAATGTATTTGCAGAGAAAAGCACGCATTTGCTATAAAACATAACTTCAGCCACAGTGAAATAGCAGAACTGCAGGAGACAAAAGATGATTTTGCCATAATGTAATGAAAACACTTGAGACGCTGCAGCATGGGGGCAATCTGAAGGGGATTCAAACGAAGGATCATCATGAGGCTTTCTAAATCATCTCTACACTTCAGCTACTTTAGAAGTCACTGTGTTTTGCATTTTTTTATGTTTTTCCCCACTCTCTGTAGGCCAAATGTCTTCGAAAACCATTTCCTCAAGGAAGAGTAAAACAAAACAAAATCAGAACTGAAAAACTCCAGCTGATGTCCTCATCTGAGAAGGACTTGCAGGGTTCTCTCTTGCATATATATGGCTAAAAAAGGTGACATTCACACCAGGCAGAAAATCTCTGCCATAAATACTCGAACTGCAACTATTTTTTCCAATTCACTGCATTTAGGAAGACCTGTTGCTGCCTCTTTACATTCTTGTCAGTTAATAACCGCAAATAATCTTAACAATTAGAAGAAAGCTTATAGCTGGGAAGCCAGGAAAGTGAGGGACCTGCTCTGATCAAGTAGTCCCTCAACTAAAAAAAAAAAAAAAAAAAAAAAAAAAAAAAAAAAAAAAAAAAAAAGGAGAAGCAAAGAGGAAATTAGGCAAGGAAAGGAAAAACAGGATGGCTCTATGCTTGGTGTGCTGAAGACCTGAATGGGAGGTCAAAGGGGACAGCACATGGAGCCCACAACGAGGGAAGATTCCCCCCTTGATGCTTTCCTGCTGCATCTTCCTACATCACTCTGCAGCTGCAGAGAACAACTTCATGACTACAAAATTTACAGTCACTTTGCTATAGCTTTTCTTACAGTTTTAGCACCAGATGTAAAAAGAGATCAATATATATAATATGCTTTATTTCATAGGCTAAACTACTTTTTCTTTTCCCAAAAGAATGGATGTCTTCATTCTTCACCCTCTGAACTCCTTATTTAAAGGTGTGTTTTGCTGAAGCTGGCAACATAAAAAGCCGTCAAGGACAGAAGAAAGCTCAAATTCTCAGAGATAATCTACGAAACACTATCACATTCATAGTACAGTACTCTGCCCGAAATCCAGCTTGTATGTCCTTCAGGTCCCACCCTTGGCTTTGAGCTGAGAGATGTTGAAATTTGGTACCATTATTATTTTTTCCAGTTAGCAGTGCCATGCAATACTAATAAATTACATTATATCTTTCACCCTGTGGGAATCCAAACTGCTTTACAAACTGCATACCCATTCCAGAATAACTTCATGGATGGACTTAAGTAATGAGACTTTCATTGCCTGCTCTGGCTTTCTGGTTTACCTCTGGGAAGGCATCAAGGACGGGATATCCGTCACCTAACTTTAGCCATCCAAAACACTAGTCATCTACCCCACAATTTTTGTCCAGCCTAGAGAGCTGGGAAAACCTAGCATCTCCAATGGGCACTACGCTCCTGTTCCCCTGTTACAGGAGAGGCTAGACAACTTGCTTGAACTTTGCATGATCCAACATAGGATAAATGAACCCTGCCTCTTACCTCTCCCTCTTTACTGCCTATAAATGGAAAAAAATCACTTATTTTCCTTTTTTCCCTCTATTAAGAAAGCAAGATGTCCAGACAAGGGATTGCGTCTTACTAAGGGCATGTCTACATGGCAATCACAATCGTGGTTTACACCAGCTCGCTTTCACCCAGCTCCACGCAGCACTGATAAAAGTGTAGCCATGACAACACACTGGTTAGCGTAGGCTGCAAAATCCCCGCGGGAGGCTGAGTAAATACTCCGGCAATTTAGCTCACTTCGAGCTCCTCACTCCCGCCGTTGTACAGCTGTCAGGACTCAGTCGGGCTAATTTAAGCCCAACTTCAATCATGTCTTTGCTTGCAGTCTAGACACACTATAAGCATCCATACAAAGGGTAGCACAATGAGGTCCTAATCTCTGTTGGCATTTCTAAGTGTTACTAAAATGTACACGTTCTTTGCACGGCTTTGGTTGCTGTGTAGAAAACATGGTTAACTCTTTGACTGGGTGACTGCCCATTGGAGTGAAAACGAAGGAGCCACTGTGTCCAATTGAAACAACTGGAATTTAAATTTTAAGAAAACAGGCCAGATATACAACCTCTGAGAAAAGGATGTTTGTTAAGAGAAGTGAGGCGATCTAAGGGAAAAGTTCAAGGGATAGCATATCTTGCACTTTCAGGCCTCCTCACACCAAGCCCTGGCCACTCGTTAAGGCTATGTCAAGGAATATGCTTCAAAAAGCATCACAGCTCTGCTCGGAAAAAGGTGTTAGAAGACACTAATGACCATCTCTGGAAGAAAGATGGATAAAATATTTACCCGTCTGGAAAATCCTGTGAACAATGAGACGAATGGAAGAACACAACAAAGGGATTACTCACTCTCACTTGAAATAGCCATCACTGAATGTAAGTTTTCACAGTGGGTCCAGTCTGGAAATAATCCTCATATGGAAAGGGAAGGACAGAAATAACACTCACTGAGTTTTTTTCTAATTACTGTACATGCAACACTAAAATTTTAAGGCAGATATTACCCCAAATAAACTTCAGGCTTCTTTCAAGGGCTATGGCTTTCATTGGTATCTACTTCTTTTTCCCAGTAATTGTTCCTAGTTTAGATCCAGTGCAGGGAAAAAAACTTTACAAATGAGCCATACTTATTTCTGCTTCCTTTAGTAAAAGTCTTCTGATTTTAACCATCTTATTCTTCATGTGTCCATGTAAACATCATGATTACAATGGACCTATAAGAACATACTGTGGAGAAAAGACAAGCAAACACACTTACTTTCAGGTAAATCCAATTGAAAACTTAAGCTTGGCATCTACATACACACATTGCCAAAAGTAATTTCTGCGCTATGCAATGGTTCTGAAACCCAGCAGACACTGGTGAGCTGAAACAGGCAAATCCACATTTGATTTGGCTGGCACTTTGTGCATCAAAATGTGTCAAGAAACATTTGATCCCTCTCGGAGAGCATGGGAAACATTTCCAAATTAGCAGGACACCCTGGACACGGTGACAGATGGGCAGAGTATGAGCCTGGCGCAGGAGAGGCCATTTTATAACTGGCTGTTGCTCCAAGCCATGTGGCAGACAGTCCAAACCCATTTGTCACAAAAAAATAAAGCTCACACTGGAATCACCAAACCAAGGCACAGGGAGAGCCTCTGCCTGTGGTTCACCCTGGCACAGACACCCGCCCTGCTGAGGAGTGTCACCAAAAACCTCCCACAAAAGAAACAAGCACGCAAACAGGAAACAAAACTACGCAAGGTGAATTAAATCCACAAGAAGGAAATCTTGAATCAGAATAACATTTTTTAATTGTTGCTTTGCTTTCTTTTTTTGTTTTCATAGAAAAATACTGATTTTCCCTTGCTACCAAAAATTAAGTTCATACAAGTAATAAGGCCCCCAAAAATATTGGGTTTTTCTCATCATGAATGTTAATTTCCACCTATATGTACTAAATAGCTGTACAACTATTAGTATGCATTTAAATCAAAGTTTTACATTTATTTTGAGCTCTATTAGGAAGGGATTTGGACTTAGAACTGCAATCGGGCACTAAAAGTCATTAAATACCTACTAGAAAAGTGTCTTTTACATCAGAGCAAGAGGATAAGTTTATCAAAACATACATCAGTTCTAAAAGCAAAAGCATTAGCACCTACAGTGAGAAACAGAAACAGACTGTCACTGGCGACTATGTCCTCCCAGTTGTAGACGTGCTACAGCTCATCTCACAGGGCATGATTTTTTTACACACGTATAAAACATGCTCTTATATAGGACAATATGTATGCTAAATGTGTAGAATCATATACTGTGTATATACAGACATGATAAAAAGCTCTTACAGTTTTTTAACTGCCATTTCTTTTCAATTTAAGGTGATTACATATTTCTTGGCTCCAAATCAGCTTGTCACTGGACCTACTTGAGTGGCCAAACATGCTGAAATGACACAGGGATTTTCTTCTCCTGATGGAAAACCAGTGGCTGTTTGCTGCCTGAAGCAAACTCTGGCTACAGGTGATTTCCACCAACTCTGTGGTTTTCCTTTAAAGGTACAATATTGCTTTTCATTCTCCTAATTTCTTCTTCATGACTGTAAGACATCCTAGCACAGATTGAAGGGGTGGGTTTTGGGGAGGTTGTTTTTTGCTGTTTATTTCAAACTGTGGCATTTTTCAAAATAAATATATTTTTGTTCTGCTCCCAGTAATAAAAATGTACTACATCGAAGTGCAATAGAGTCCTCTTTTGCTGGGTTTCCCACTGCCCCCTTTGGATCAAGGGTTGGCCCCATGTCAGCAGGATCCGTTTCACCCTCCAGCCTGCCGTTCCCTCTTCCAACAGATGCTCCTGCCCCTCAGACTCCCAATTTTGGCAACTTCAGATTTCTCTCACCTCCCAGGGCTGCTCGAAGTCAGTGCAGCCTCTGCGTTCCAGCCTCTCCTAGACTTCCAACTCCTCAGCCCATACAGGGGATATAGCTGAGAGTGAAATCTCTTCCCCCAAGGCAGATACCCTATTCTCTCCTGTGGCCTGTAACAGCAGCTAAAACACGGTGACCAACAAGCAAAACACACAAGATCCTGGCAAAATACCCTGCATCTTATACTAGAATAAATTTCAGCTGCTATTCACCAAACCCCTCACATCACCCCACTAAAGGAACACCTTTAAACCCTTCAGGCTTCAGGTCTGATCCCAGGAAAGAGTCAGCCTCATCGTTATTGGACGTTCATTATCTCACAGGTCCTTTAATTGCAGCGCAAACTGCATGTGCTCAGCATTAAGTCTGGTAGCAGAAAGAGAAAAATGCAAGAAGGATGCATGAAGCCTGAAATACGCCTCCTGACAATACCTCCTGACAAATCTCATCAAGTCTCAAATTAAAATCAATAAGCAAAAGAGGAGTTCCCCAAAACCTGTGGTTTGGGGATTGCAATGACTAGCCATGGCAATTAGTTGCCCAGCAGTTCAGGCTGCTCTGAAATGAGCAGTATGAGAAACCAGGCATTGCAGGATGCAGAGACCAGATGGTTTTAGGTTGAAATTAAATAAACACCCCCAAAAAGATAATCTCTCTTTCCAAAACACCAAGGAAAAGTTATGCAAGGAAAAAAAAACCCTCCAAGCTACATTCTTTTACTAGATAAAGAACATTTTGTTCAGCCTTGAAGTATCTATTGTAATTAAATGCTCTAAAAACAGGACAACAGCCCAGTGCCAGCCATGCATACAAAAGAGACAAAACACGATGAAAAAAAACAAAATACCCAAGAACCATGCATTTCTTACACAGCCTGAAGAATGCCTGCCTCTCGGCAGAGTCCTGCAGTGCACTCGGCTGTCCACCTAAATGAATGCAAAACCTATTCCCCCTACTAAGATAAACAAATTAAAAAAAAAAAAAAAAAAAAAAAAANGCTTTAAAATTTAGTTAAATGAATTTTAAATATGCAAAATAAAAAAAAAAAAAAAGAAAAAAAAAGAGAATCAAATCCAAAGAAACCCACAGACAGTCAAGCTCCCTTCTGACTTACAGCTCTGAAAAATCCTGCAGTCTGGCTGGAAACATCCATTGAAGAACTGCATTCAAAGCTTTTCCCTAAAGGCAAGCGCATTTAAACATCTCAGGCTCTGCTACTGAAGCTGATGCTGCAACAGATGGGGACCAGGGCTGGGTGTGTTCCTCCTTCCCATCACGGCGCTGCGAGAGGATGGCAGGAGCGGTAGGTAACGCAGGAGAAGGCAGGCGGTGGTTTTCTCCCTCGCTGCAGGCTCCCTGCCAAAAAGGCTTTAGGCATCGCAAGATTCGATTACATGACTGCAGCAACCTGCCACATTAACTCTGACGGGGGCCAGCGACACGCACGGACAGTACAAGCAGGTAATTAAGTGCCGTATTGGGTGCATTAGCTAAATGTTGCGGGTGCATCAGGGAAGTTGGAGAGTTCAAATCACCGCAGACGTTTTTAATGTGATCAGAAGGAAAAAAAGATCCTGTTTTCAATAGCAGAAGTTTCAGATAACTGAGGCTGCATCTGCATCAGTATCGAATACTTGGGGAATGGCAGCACAGAGCAGCAGATGCGCTTTCAACTGCTGGAGCATCTGCTGCACCATAACAGCCCTATTCCCTACTTAACCACAAGTCCACTTTCTAGCTGTACAAAAGTCACATTATTTCTCTGGGCTTAAGTTTTCCCATCTGCAGCATGACCAGAGGAAGACTTAATTGACTTTGTAATTTATTATAAAGACCTCACTGGGAAAACACAGTGTCCAAGCGCAAAGTATAACATCACTGTTAAAAATGAAGATAAAAGCAGAGAATTTGAAGGGGTATCATGAGCAAGTGCCAGCAGAGCAATGCAAAGTCTCCCAGTAGGAGCTGAGGGATGGTGAGGATCTGAGTTATCTTCTTCATCAAGAATTATTTGAAAAATCCCTCTTTATAATCAGGTTCAGCTTTGATTATTCCACCAAACAATCTTGCAGTGTTCTTTACTGGCAAAGAAATCACTCCCCAGACCACGGGGCCATATCCTTGGCCAAGACACTATCGAAGGCTGCCACAGATGAGGTCACCTCTGGTAGAACAAAGCTAACATGAAGGCAAAAAGATCACCTCCACAGCTTCCAATATTTTAAACAAAAGGCATCAAAATACTCGTGCAATGAACTGACACCTCTCTGGAGAAACAGGTGGCCAGATCCTGAGCCATGAAGCATTGCCAGCCCTTTCTTGGCCATTTCGAAATAACATTTGTGATGATGTACTGAAATACTCTTTAACATGGAGGGTTTGCTTTAATTAATGGCTACCGGTCACTAAATCATTACAGTGAGGTGGGTTTGGTTTACACATCACTCTCACTCTATTTCTCCTATTCATTGCGAGACGCTGCATCCTTTGCAAGTGGGTGCAACCAATGCTGCCCTTAATTCTGTCTAAATAAAATGATAAATATCACTGAAGCCAGGCAGTATGTTTTCTTCAGCAGCAACAGGGGTGAGGTTCAGCTGATGCCCCTCATGTGCCAGGCAGAGAGCACGTCCTAGGAAATGGCTGCTGCCCTCCCTTCCCTTGGCATGCTAAGTGCATCGGATAAAACAAGTCCCTTTGGAGCAAAAAAGCCGAAAATGGTACATACTGTTCACCCACAAATGGCAGCTATTACTTGAACCATTTTAAGACAAGCTCAGTGGCAGCCCTTTTTAACACAGAAATGAACAAATATTTAGTGTTTAGAAGGTTTTTCCCCAGCTAAATGAATATTTTATGTATGCAGAATATACAAATAGTTTAGGAAAATAAACAAGCTTCCTCTGAAATTCTGTTTCAGGGGTACCAGAGAAACCAGTCAATCAATCAGCTGGAGCAAGCAAAACACATTTTTGTCTCTCCTACTTGAGCTGTAGGAGAAAGGAAGGCATCTGTGGCTGACCTAGAGAGGGCAAAAGGGAAGACTGGATTCATCTTGGAATAAAAGAGGTTCTCCTACAAGCCAGACTGCAAAGCAAGGTTCAGCTCAAATGCTTCTCTGTATAGCTAACTTAAAAGGATTATTATGATTAGAGATCAGATCAAATAAAAGGGGTATTAACAGCCAGGAAAATGTCCCATATCCCTAAATCATCCCTTTCAAATCACTCACAGGGCTCAGTTTCATGCAGCCAATTTCAAGAATCACCCAGACCTATTAAGGTGTTTTTTTAAAATTAATCTTCAAAACTTCTTCTGGTCCTGAAGTCTGATTTGGCACAAATTCTACCTCAAAAACATGCCTTTTCCTCCCCCACCTTTGGATAAGGAGTACGAAGAAGGAGAAACAGATTGCACAACTACATCTCAGATAAGCAGAACAGTTAATGGTTTAGATACCATTTCATAAATATTTGCTGAACTAGTTTTTGGATTCTGTCCAGTTTCTGACATCCATGAAAAACATTGAATAATTTGCCATTTTCTTTCACCCTTCTGGGATGAAAAATAGGCAGGGAGGTTTTATTGTTATAATTTCTTAGCATTATTTAATGACTACTCGCATTTATGTTGATGTGTCCTACCAAAGAAGCCCAGGCTATTCTTGAATCTACAGGCCTGAGGTCTCCAAATCACATTTATGTAAATATTTATGCATTCTTCATTAATTAATTAAAACCTCTCTTATGACTGACATATTCCCAAATCAAATACCTGTGCTCAGATGTGGCTGGCTGGGCAACTAGTGAAGATCTGAGAAAAACCCAAACATTTCCAAATAAATACCTTCTTTTCAAATTGGGATTTCAAGTGCATGTGCTCTGTTGGAGATGCTGAGGCTCAGGACTGAAATGCAGCAGCCTCAGTGACAAAAGGCAGCAGTGAGTTAGTGTACAACATCTTGCGCAATATGGTGTGACATGTGAAATCACTCAAATAAAGTTATTAAATTATATTTTCAACCACACCTTATTGACAACTTCTAGGAGTCTGTATGAAAAGGGATCCAAAATTCTACCAGTTTCCTTAGATATTAAGGACAATTTATAAGCCTCTAGAAAACGCTTTGTATAATCAACTTTCCATGCAGGTGAGTTTTTCAGATTTCTTATTTTTTGTTCAAATTCTTAAGCCTTTGCATTTCAAGCTCAGCAGTCATTATCCATTTTATAAACACATGTCTTCAAAAAAGATTTCGTTTTGGAGCACTTCTAGATCACTCACATATTTGGACTAACCGTACGATTTTCACACTTTACCAAGCAGTAACACTAAGGGAGAAAAATCCCGAAAACCTATTTGTGCCTTTGACAGTGAATCAAACACTCACGGTCCAAAGACCAAACTATGAGGAAAGTAGTTTCATATCTATCATATTTTCACCAGTGTAAAGCTACAAAATTACTTGCGGAACTGAAACAGAGTCAGTGTTGTACCAGCTGTACCTTGTTTTTCCATTTGAAGAGTTTAACGGTTCTGGTTTGCAAAAATTCAGAGCCAGACCCTCAGTCAGTTTCAGATTTGGTTGCACACAATTCCTGCACAATTCTCCTGAGCTGTTCCAAAACACCAAATCTATTTCATCTTTTCGGTCCAAGTACAAGCCTAAGTATCATAAATTTCAAACTGGCAGTACCGCAACCTTCCACAATTTCCCAGAGGAGACTGAAAATGCCTGGCTATTGGTTGGTGTTATTTATATTCTATAATTTTCCACAAAGATCTGGTGGTTGTGTAAGTACTACATAAAATTAGATGAGTTTTCATGGGGTCTGTTTCCATTATAGTTTCCTTATTCTTACTAAGCAAAGAGTGTCATGAAATCAATGGAGTTACTGTCTGTGAAGATACCACTTAGAAACACGGCAGCATATAGCGATTACCGAAGCACATGGTGAGCCAGAGCTCTGCGTGGCAGGGCAGAGCTTTTGTTCAGTGCATAATTAAGAAAGATTTTTTGTATTTTGACAAGGAATGTGGTCATCATATTCATGGTTGCCCTGTCCCCAGTCCTACTGAGCACAGGGAGCAGCAACCAAAAGCAATGCACAATACAGATGTGCACGACAGCAGCCTGCAGCCAAGAAGCCAACACACTTGGGAGATGCTAGGGTAGGAGAAGCAACTCTTTGAAGGGCAGGAAAAGTGACTGCAGTAGTTGGAAGACCAGCAGAGCCCAACGGAAAGATGAAATGGGGAGAGAAAATTCCTGCACTGCACTATAAACTACACCAGCTCTTAGCAGGACACCCAAAGTAGTCTCTCAAGAGTTGATGTTTGGCAAAGGACAGCTGTGATCTGCAAGGTTTGGAAAAGGGAGTACAAGAAAAAAAAGTATTAAGCCCCAAGAATAAGAGGTAGGGGATGAACTGTGGAGTCCGTCCCCCCCAAATCAGGCAAAACTGGAAATCAGGGTGGCGGAGACAGAACAAACCGGAAAGAGAGAGGAGTGGAGAGAGATATCCCATGAAAAAAAAAAAATCCACAGTTTATTCCTTTATTCATCTCAAACAGTCACAGTTTTTTCTTTGCAATTTTTCAGCATGATCTACCAAGCAATGAACTGAATAGCTGGGATTCCTGACTCACTGTTGACAAGCCAGGAGAGCATCCATGTGAGAAATACCAAGCCCCAGTGAGTAAGTGTGCATCTCTCCCGGGGGAGGGAGCACCCTGCAAGCCTCTGCAATGAAGGTGGATCACGCTGCACCAGAGATGCCTCAGCCAGCTCAGGTACCAAAAGCGGGATAACTGCACGATCGAATTAATACATCTAGTTCTTCAGCAGGACTAAAGCAAGAGGGTTTTTTTTTTCCTCTGTATTTACATATATACCCAAATGCAAATGATATTGAAATGATTAGGTGTTCATACAGTGAGAGTGTTGGAGGCTACACAATAACAGCCTTGTGTCCTGCTCCGCACTGGCCCTTCCCACCGCCTTTCCCACCTTGTCCCCCTATCTAGCGCTACACAGATGGAGGGATGCAGCCTCTTTCTTGTACCATGGTGGGAAGGAAGAGGCTGGAGGCATTCCTGGAGAGGTGCCAGCGCAGAGCTGTGCTATGTCTGGGGTCAGCAGAGGTCTCTGAGTGACAGGGGAGAATTATGAGGGTTGGGCTAGGACATGGTGTTCAATAACTCACGTAGCGAAGGACTGACACTTTGGACTGTAATCCTCTATGATGGGGGTGAAGTCCCTCAGAGATGTCCTGATCTCAGAAGACGAGTAAATCAGAGAGTAAAATTAATGTTGGAGACCTGGTGGTCCCTCATTCAGCCTTGCCCGAGGCATTCAGAGGGGGCTGCGACAGTGGTATCAGCGATGCTCTGGGAGGTTTTGCGTCAGAATTGTGCAAAACTCAAGGGTAGCAATCAGTGACTCAGTATGACCTGAATTACACCCTGTAGGCCAGCTCAGAGAGCCTAGCACTTCCCTTCTCTAACAAAGGCACCGAATTTTAAGTCTTGAATGGCAGGAGACTCTTCTTACCGTGCTTCTAGTGTACCACTTAAGGGCTTGGCTGAGAAACACCCTTTGTGGGACAGAAATAGTCACACAAGACAACAGAAGAAGGATGATTCTACAGCATCTAGAAATGGGAGAAAACTACATGGGAGTAGGAACTGGTGGGTTAAGAGTAAGAGCTCCAACCACAAGCTTCAGCACAAATCCTTGTATATCTGTGTCCATACCCAAGACTCTTTATTGGGATCTATGAAACTGTGTACTCTGCGATACGACTATTCAGCTTCACTGGTCCCAGAGCGGGACCTCTAAGGACCAGCGCTTCCATGAGGACTTGGCAGTGGCAGCATGGATGAATGGAGATGCCTCAGCTCTCCTGCTGCCTCCTTGATCCCTCTGCCTCCAGGCTGCTTCGTGCTCCCTCCCTCAGCAACGTGCACTGCTCTTGGGGGCTGCGGCAGCAACGGGGATGGGGGAGGCAGTGCCAAAAAAGCCAGGGAAATGGGGTGGAACAATGAGGCAGCAAGGTCAGAAAAAAGGTGGCGGTAATTAGCTCCACACAAAACCTGCCCCACCTGAACGGTCTATAATATTTTAAGCCTGGCTTAGAATTTCTGGCTGAGTCCATATAATGCTACAGCACATCTGCAGCTCTCTGGAGAGCACTAATTATTTACCCAAAAGAAAACATCTCGCTACAATAACATCACAGCACAGCTATCCAGGAATTAAGATGCTCTTGCATGCTGCACAGCATATTTTATTTTCTTTGAACCTCATGACTATTTGTCACCCATCTTAGGACTCAGTCATGCTGGACGTTGAATTATTTCATCTCAGTCGTCCCCATGACTCCAGGGCACAGGTAAATTACCCACATATTCACGCTGCTGTACAGCCTGGCTAGGGACGCTATGTTCTCCATGTTGGTTTTCTAAGGCACTACGTGCACATAGCAACTTTGCTGCATGCAGGTTTAAAGTATGCAATAAATAGTAACCATTAACTCTGAATTGAAGCAAGAGTCCACCTAGAAAAGGATAAAGTGGCTGCCTACATACAGTAATGAGCAGTTAAAATGTCATCAAAGGTTTAGAAGCTGAAGTACAGAGATCTCTGCTGGTATCAACCGGCTGCTGAAAAAAATGGATGTGGCAGCACCCCACAGCATTTAAAGTAGGTCAGTGTTGCCTGAAAAGAAATACTTTTGAATAAGTATATTGTGATGCAGAAACCTGACACAGAGTCACAAATTCACCATAAAGAATGCGGTAAATGTATGTCAGCTTAATGAAGTAAACAAGTTTATCTACTCATTTTCATTTACAGGGGCATGCTGCAGTTTGGGGCTGAATGTAATGGGTACAAGCAACATGGACATTTGTAGACTGGCATGAACACTTGAGGAATAGCTACATCCACAATATTATGCTAGTTCACGTCACAAAGAGCACGCAGACTTTTAGACTGTAACCACAGATGATCACAGGGATTTTTGGAATACTGATGGACCGTTTACCCGAGGGCCAGGCTGTTTCATCTGCTGCCACAACACCTGCAGGTTGCCCAGTTCTCGGGGAAGGATGCTTCAGCATGGGCTGGGGCTGCTGGCAAAACAGCCACGTGGGAAAGGGCCGGCAGTTGGGGTGCCCAGCTCTTCTCTGCTGATGCTGGAGCTCAGAGACCCCTCGTCAGAGCCACATTCCCTCCCCAAAAGGATGCAAGAGGCTTGGAGGCAAAGCCCCGCTGTTTTACTGTGGCATTCACTAGCACAGTGGAAGCCGTGTGGTAACGAGCTCTGAAATAGATGCCATTTATGATAAAAGTTCAGTATTTATTTAACGGGCAGAAGCTTGCAAATAGCAATTCTAGATATAGGATGTACCCAGTGACAGCGCAGTTATTTTAAGATTAAATGTTTGATTTCCACCACAGGGACTTATTTACAAAAAATAAAACAAAACAAAAAAAAAAAAAGAGCACACACAGAGTTTAGGTTTTACTTCCTAATTTTACCATGTCAATAATAATTTAAAATAATCTACCAACACCAGAAAGAAAAGTGTGCTCTCAAAGTCTCTGACCACAGGCAACAGCACTTTAAATACACCCTAGCAACAAAATTTGCCTAAAGAAAGGTGAACGCAATTTGATTTTAAAGAAGTCAACAAATAAACAACCAACAAAATTTTAAAAATCAAATACAAGTACAAACGATCATTGCAGAAGAAAAGCTTATGTCTGTTTCTTTAGTATCGTGGGTTTGGTTTTGTTTTTTTTTTAAAGGTAAGACAGCATTGCACATGAAGCAATTACGAAGGCATATATCAAAAAAGGATTTTTTAACTTAAAAGGTTCATGAAATAATTTAAAAAGGGAAGCCTTTTAAAGGCTGTAACCTTTACACCCTACAAAGAAAAGGGTGTAAACTGTCACTGGATTCATCTTACTCATACCCTGATCCCAATCAATAGCAGTAATAATGTGTGTGAATATATATACCTATCTGAAAATATACACACATAAATATATAGATACATATACAAAAGCTAGTGTTGCATGTGAATATTTTTAGGTCTTCTCATCTCCCATGGTCCATACTCCCTGTTGGATCTATATTTTAAGTGATGAATGATGGCTTTGTGGTTGAGGCTGGCAAGGTATCCATGTTCTATTCCCAGCCACCACTTGGATAAATTTCGGCAAGCCCCGAAGGCTGGGGCCAGTAAAACGCTGATGGGTTTCTCTTCTCAATCAAATCTTGGTGAGGTTTGTTTAGGAAGAGTTCAATTTTATTTTTCTTTTTCACATACTTTGAGCGTTTTCACAGAACTGGAAGAAAACTTTTTTTTAAACTTTTGTACGTTTGACACAATATTGGCCTAAACCTACAAATAAAATAGCAACAGCTACAACCCACAAACGAAGCATCACTTGTTTGATTCCTCACACCGAAGTCCTCTTCCACAGACACCTGGGCTTCCAGACGTAACCCAAACACCCCAGTCTCAACTGGGGGTAGCACTACAAGCCCCAAACCTGCCGCATTAAGCAAGCTGGCCCAACACATTGTTATTGCACTGGCAAGGCTCAATTCAGCAAATGTTACTAAATTCCCCTCCCGGTTCAAACCCCATCCTCCCACCTAAGGAAAGGACACACCATGATACTAATAATTGTACCGTCAGCGTCTTCTTGAGGAGCTGAGCTTATGTGTGAAGAAGAAAACACAATGTTAAAACTTTCAAATTAGCATGGGCACAGAGGTTGGCAGGGTACCAGCAGCATTTCCAATCCAGTGGTTTCATAGCCTGGCTGTCTAGTTGAGACTTTTCCCTTCAAAATTGTATTTCAACATTCTTATTCATTATTTATCTATCATTGATTGTTTACTGCACCAAACTTGGGACATCTCTAACAGTTTACATGAACTGGCAAATAACCTCCTAACATTACCGAGTTGTCTGGCCCTTTCATTTTCTGCTTACAAGGAGTTCTGTCTTTCAGGCTTCACCATTTTCAATTTACTACTCAACAGCTTCTTCTCATTATCTACAGACATAATCCAGCCAGCCTACTTCATTGAAGATTCCTGGCACTTATTTTAATTCTGCCAGGATAGCAGTTGTGATTACAAGGTGTCCTGATACTAAAATCCTACCAAGAACATTTTCATTGACATTGTTACATTCTAGACATCTGAGATTAATTTCCAGCTGCACCTCACTTTAGTGAAATCAAGCAGTACAGCTAAAGAACCAGCCCTGAAGTAAACCAGAAGTTCGCAGAGGTGTCCCACTTTCATATCTATCATCACTTCTAACAAAAACATCCTCTATAATTATGCGGCAAAAATACTGAAGGCTGCAATAAGAATACTAAATTATGTCATATCAATTTAAAAGATTAACCAATTTGACCCAACATTCCCCCAGCCATAGAATAGCCCAAGTTGGAAGGGACCTTAAAAGATGATCTAGTCCAACATTTCATGGGAAGGGGAGCCTAGACGAGATTATCTTGCACCCTGTTCAATGGCATTTTGAAAACCTCCTGGCAAGACCATTTCCATACATCAAAATACCACTTTGTTATATCATGTCTGTTTTAATCACTATGTTACAGTGCTGCGTTGGATAACATGTCTAAAAGCTTGCCGAGCTTACAGAAATCACCCTGCAAGTGCCCAAACGCTTCCTTCCAGCTGTCAGCACTAGATTAGCTTCTGAACAGGAACAAGTCCCATAAACAGCAGGATCATCTGTTTTGAAGGTTGGAGACTGAAATCTTGTTTCTTGGGCAACATTCAGTAATTTAAAGCACATTCTTATGTGTTTGATAAAATGTCTTTTCCTTCCTTTTCTAGTATTTATGAGTCTATACAGATTTTCCAACCACAGCAGGTTTCTGGTGGTGGAGGTGGGTTCCAGTCCCAATCTCTAAGCTGCCTCCTTGCGTGACCATGGCAAAAAGTGGGCTTCAGTCTGGCAGGTCTTATTTGCTTCCACTGATTTATCAGCAAGAATCACTTTTCCACACCAGGCTGTGCAGCCACTTTTGCAAAACGCAGGAGTATCAATTTAGAACAAAGCAGCATGACCACAACTCTTCTTTATTTGTATTTATCAGGAAAAAGGAAAAATCATTAAGGGTTGTTCTCACAACTTTTCTGTATATGGGACCTTCTTCCCCACCTTTCTCATTTCTCCCCTCCTTTGCTGCTTCTTTAAACTATATGCTATTCAGACATACCTCTTTTACAGAATGTTATACAATAACAAGTATCGTTTAGTGTGATTATGATATAAAGATATGGCATTAAATAGGCAGCATCAAAAAACCTAAGGAAGCATTTGGCCAGTACACCGGGTATAAGTGTGACAAACAGCACCTTTGGATCTTGATCACCAAACAGCTAGCGGTTGAGAGCTATGCAAACCACTCCAGGAAGTCTTTCAACCTTGCCCTTGCTGTTGGATACCTCTGCAGTGATCCTGCCAAAGATAATTTTCCTGTACAGTTCATTAACATACTCCGAAGAGAGAATTTTATTTACTTAAGAATATGTTAATTACTATACATATGTATTATTAGCAGCATTTTTTCAAGAATGCACAAGGTGTCAGCTATTTTGAAAAAAAAAAAAAAAAAAGGAGGAATGACAGCTACAAAATACTCCTGGATTGCCCTATCTAAAATGAAAATATTATGAGTGTGGCAAAATATACCAGTTATAATGTCCTGAAACAGAATAAACATTTCCATCCACGTACAGCTTGAGATATTTGTTTCTCCAGGACTGCTGCCTCTCTTCTTGATTGCAAAGCAGCTTTTGACAACAAATTTCTCAGTCCCTCAGCCTTCCACTGTAATGCTCCTGAAATACCCATGTTTAACAAGTTGCAGGAGGCCCTCAGGGACCTCCTGCTGAAACTCTGACAGCACACAGTGTAATAAACTGTCTTCCACCTCAGCTAAACCTTTTTTACACAAGGTTTTTCTCTACAGAATGCACTCCTTGGTGTTAAAGCCTGATTACTTCTCTCAGGACCCTCAGTACAGATTTCCACCGAAATTTTATCAGCAGACATGGTTTCTGGGAAAGAAATAAGAGAAATATCTCTAACTTGAACTTCGCAACATAATCTTTCATTGTTTTTTGGAAGCTGGACTGTGAAGTCAGATTTTTGTGTAATACAGTGACAACATTTCAAGCATCAGTAGATACAGAGCTATTTTGGTTTATTTTCTCTAGGGCAGGAGGAAGGGAAGCAGAAAGGAACCGGGAGAAGAAAATTAAACTCCTATAACAGCCTGGAAAACACCATTTCAAATGCTAGATTTCAAGGTCATGGAAGGAAGTGACCACTGACTGGGACTGTACCTAAATGTAATATGAAGCTTAATACTGTGTTTATTTTTAGGCAAGAATAGTAATTATTCCCCTTTCTTCTGTACAAACTTGTTCCTAACACGCATCTTGTCCACAGAGTGATTCAGGGCAACTTCGAACATTGACGGGGGTGCAGTATGGTGCCATGGGGCCGTCTACAGGAACGTGGAGGTCTGTTATTTTTTCCTACCACCACAGAGATATTAGCAGTGCATTTCCAAAGTGGAAATTTCCTTCCTCAGAGCCAAGTCCAACATCTAGTCCGGTCAATGATGTTCAGGTATCGTGTCAGACTTTAGACTACATCCCAGCTGAAAGCCAGCCCAGCCAGCATACCCCAAATCTCCTAGCCTTCACTTATTTGTCTAGGATAACTTTAGTTGTGGTCTTCCAAGCCATGGCTTGCCCAGACAAGTGATTCAGAGCCTTCCAGGGAAAACTGAAGATCAGCAACATCCACTAATTTACTACATTGCCAAACTTCTTCCTGGATCCATTTCTCAGTTCAATTTTACAAAAATAAATAGGTTTACCTAACTTAGTGCTGGAGTCTGAGGTTCTTGTACTGTAAGGACAAACAGTATGTTCCTGCATGGGCTGAATATTGGATCACTGGGAGAAGAAGAGGTGATTCACACACTCAAGGTTAAAACAAATGGAGGGGTTTGGGACAGGAGGGATTTCCTCTTCTTCCTTCCTTCCTGTCCCAGTGTGAGTGCGCTTTGGCTGGTTGGTTTTCATCTTTTTATGCGTGGTCCCTTTTCCAGGGCCACCTGGGAAATTTATTTAACAAGTAAAGTAAATTTCAAAGTAAAAAGCTGGTAGCAGTCTTGATTACTCCAGCCCCTTTCCTGTAGCACATTATGGTGGTAGCTTTTGGTTTTCATGACAGGTCTAAGCCTTGCTATTGGAAGCTGTGAAATGTGCTGTGGACTGTTGTGTGCCTCTCTGTACAGGGCGTAATAAACGTTCTGTAGATCCTTCTAGCATGACACCTTTGGAGATGGCCAGTACCAATGCTGACAGATGATCACCTCTTAGAAAGAACTGGAGTCATTCACGTTGAACAAAAAGTAAGCACAGCACTTTGGGGATGTATCTTCAAGTTTCCATCTCTCACACACATATACACATCCACAACAATATACTCACTGGCAATAAGTGCCATTGCACGCAGATCTTTTTAAGAAACTCAATTTGTTGTTCTAAGCAACCACCAGATCAGCTTGTTCCTCCAGATGTAACCGCAAACATTCAGCTGCTTAAACTAAGCTCTCAGGCCAAATTCATCTCTTTTTTCAGAGAGGAAATGGAACAGGACAATACAGAGCAGTCCATCGTGATCTTACCCCACTACTAAATTTCTTCAGTTTATAAAAATCACTAAGATGCAGTTCCTCTGTCAGCTACTCAGAAAGCTGCACAGCAAGTCAGCGGCTCTAATACCTTACAAAACTAGTTGTAAAGTCATAAATGTGATACATGGTTTCAGCTACAGCCACATGCTGAAAACAGGGATTGCATCTGAATCTACTATTTGGCAATTCCTATTTTAACAACCTGTTTTAAGTTGCCTTTAAGCCTTGCCAAACTGTAATGAGAAAGGGCAGAAATTTTCCAAAGCTGCGTCTGCCCCAAACAGGAACTGGCTGGGAAAACTTCAGCCAAAATACTTAAGCCATTTCTAAAAAATGTTGCAGAAAATATATCATTTCTTTATAAGAAACAATTTTCTGCTGAATTTTAGAGGGAGGTTTCTATCTTCTCCTTGGTTTGGGTCAAAGAGTTTTGGTTTGGCAGGGCAGACTGCATTAGGCAAACATTTCTGTTCTCCTTATAAAAACGTACCTAAATTCAGCTACTTGACACTTACACTGGACAAGCAATGGCAGCAGTGGGACTGAACAACTGACATCCTCAAAAGCCCAAAGAGGTGAAGGAGCATGGGAGAGAATTTGGCCAGAGTAGTTAGTAAGCAGCTACGATGTCTGGAAATATCTCAAAAGGAGCAAGGGATTGAGAAGTAAATGACAGAATCTAACACTTACTGGGCAAGGGGATTGAAATTGAGTTCAGACACCCACAGAATGGAAACTACGATTAAGAAGCAGTCATGAGGTAGAGACAGTGCAGAGCAGGGGACAGGCTGAAGGCACAGGATGGGAGTGAGACAGCTTTGCTGGGAATGGGCAGAAGAGTCTGTGCACTACTGCCCATTTCCAAAAAATGAAACAGAATCAATTCCTCCTGAGGAAAGTAAAGATACAGGATTGGGTCATCTGACATAAGATTAGGACACCTAAGCTCAGGTGTCTCACCACAGGTGTCTACATATGACCTAGCTTTTAAACTCATAGGACAGAGTAAATGGATACGAAGGGTGGCATTCAGTTGCCTGAACAGAAATCCCTATTGCCACCTGAGACAACAGAGGACAAGACACAGGGCTGACATCTGCCACAGCATCTACACATGACCTGTGCTCTACAGGAGAACACTTCACCAATTTGCCTGGCATCCTTTTGCAGGAAATATGTTATTCTTCTTTGTGATTGATGTATCTTCTCCAAAGACAGGACAGAAGCTGGTAGCCCAATGCCAGTATATGTGCCAAAAAGGAAGCTGTAGGCCTGGCAGGGTACCTTAGCACAACTCCAATGGTATATTATGGGCTTATGCATGGGCATCTTAATGCATCTGTAGAAAAGAAAGGAATTTAAATTGGACAAGTTATTTGTATCAAAACATTTCCTAACTTTTGAGATGCTGACTTTGTAACCTTACCAATATTCTTTCAACACTTCTTGTGTATGCTTATATAAAGTCTTTATATATTAATCTGGACTGGGATAGTCAGAATCATCTAATGAAATTCATACAAATCCACTTTGATTTGTAATAGTCAATAAAACAGCACCATGCATACATAATGCACAGCATGTTCTCTACTGATAGGTACCTTTGCCAACTAAAGCAACTCCAGAGCTGGTTTTTCCAACCACTAAAGACAAATATGGTCAAACAAATGGTTTGTGAAAGCCAATAGCAAGGCAAGATTGCCACTGAGAGCAAGGCCAGACTAGCATGATTTCTCTGCCTCCTGATTCTCGGTGCCTGAGGAATTTAAACTCGCTGAAAACTCTTTATGTAACCTGTGAAGACCAAAGAGGAAGCTCGAAGCACCGCAAAAAGGTTAGTGAAGAGAACAGCTGGAAACACATACATGTCTCACACTGTGTTAACCACGAACAATTTTTGTTTGAAATCTCAAATATAAGATCAAGCAAGTCAGGCCCCAAACCTGATGTGGATATTTGGCAATCACCAATCTGTGTGCAAAAGAATAAAGAAGACCCTGCTCTTTGTACTGCTATTATAGCTGTTTACTTTCTGGCATGAGTTCGCAGTTCCTGAGATCTTATAATACATTCAGTAACCACAGAGATGCAAAGGTTTGAGAACTTTACTAGACCTTGGGCCAACAGTTCAACAAACAACTACAAAAGAAGAGTTCAGATCTTCAAAGAGAAAGAGGAAGGAAATCAAATGTCAGCTAGCTCAAAAAAAAAAAAAAAAAAAAGGAGCAAGTGTTTTACCGCTTATTTGCAAAAA
>VYXH01000013.1:67464-111760 GCA_013397275.1 Burhinus bistriatus | reverse complement strand
AAAAAAAAAAAAGGTGCAGATGATTTATCGCTTACTTTGGCAAAAAACCCCTAAGAGCCTATGAGACTAATCATGAAAGGGAACAGAAGCTTAAATTTTCCCCTTGCAAGGGGACACTGTATCTTTTTCAGCAGGGATGGGGTATGTAGACCTTCACAGAGCCACTAACGGGCAGTCTGTCCCAATCCCTTTCCTGCCAGGTGACCAACATATAGGCAGCCCCATCAGACTAAGCAGCATGTATCTGTGCTCAGACAGGTATGTCTCACACTATGAGCACCGAAATGACCTTCTCCACACTCAGGTGATCTGACACAGCACACATCTAGGCTGAAGAAGCCCTTAAGAAAAGTAGCAGGTGAAATGTTCTGCCAGACTGTATCCAACTGTATTTTTGCCACCTCCGGCCTTAACTGTGAAAAATACTTGAGATGTTTAATGTTGGTGATCTATCCAAAGCTAGAACAAGTCATGCATTTCAGAAAAGGAGAAGCTAAAAATCTTCAATGAGAAAGAACCATAGCTCACACACACTCATTAGAAAACTGCAAGAGAAAAATATCTTAACATCTGGTTTACTCTGCATATCCCAACCTAAGGATACAGAACTCAGCCAGGTCTTACCTCTAAATTGCTCTTCGCATCTCTTGGGATCAGGGGAGTCCTAGACACAGAAAGTAAGGTCAAAAATGTCTTTTCTCTATGCTTCCCTTGCTGATCCCGGACAAAGAGGAGGAAGATGAAGCCTGACTGGAAAGCATAGGAGTGAAAAAGAGTGACAGAGGTATCAGAAGAGTCAAAGAGTAAGGGCAAGGGAAGGGGACAGATGAGCAAATAGCAGAACTGTGTAGAGACAGAAGAAAAGAGTGGACATGAATACAGGAAAGAAAACAGGAGAATACAGAGATATAAAAAATGGTGCTGCAGCTAGGAGAATGTCCATAGGAATGGAAAGAAAGCAGAGAAAATATGAGATGAACAAAAGAAGAGCCAGAAACAAGCACATCTGTCATTTCACAAATAACAGTTAAAAGTTTCTGCTATATGTATCACACATACAGAAAGGTTAAATCAAAACCATCTCAGCAACCTCAGCTTTTTAGGTGCAATTTTGTAACTAACTGTACAACATTCCAATAAGAAGTTCATAGCTTCACGCCAGATCCCCTAAGAGGGAATGCACAGATGCCCTTGGAAAAAAAAAACACAGTATCCCTAGGATAATGACAGTGTGTCATCTCCAAACTGTCCTAACATTTAATATATTTCAACTGACTTTGATATTCTGTTGCTATTTCTTCTGAGGAAAAGTTTCTGATTTGTTGCTTTCACTGAAGGAACAAGATGAGATGGAAAACCAGCCAACAGCTGTGTTTCATATTTCAATTGACTTATAAATCTCTCAAGGTTCTTACAAACCTTTAAAAGGTATTTTACAGAACTTTTTTTTTTTGTTAATTTTTTTTTAGTATTTCTCACTTATTTAAGAAATTGTATTGTCACTTTGGAAACATGTCTTCTCTTCTAGGTTAATCCATTAGCAGGTACCTATTTTTTCCCACACTGGAAAAGCAGTTGTCTTCAAGAAGCATCATACAGTATATTTTTTTTTTAGATATTAAAGGAAGTTATTATACCAGTGATGCCACCCTTGCCTTAACCAATGGTGGGTATGTGAACCGGCTTCATCTGGTTATGGTGCACTGCACCTTACTAAACCATGTAACCTTAGGGAGTACTTCATTTTATTTAGCTAATCTACCAATACACTGCTATCAATTCAGCTGGCTAATTTTGGCAATAACACATTTGCCTGCATTTCTCATTATGTTTTCTTTTGCTCCCTCTTATTTCTGTCCTTTCATCATTTTGTTCTGCCAACTAACACACACATAAAATACAAAGTCTTTAAGTTTCATCCTCATCAGATATCAGTTCCTCATTTCTTAGGCTCTCTAGTTTCACATATAGGATACAATTTCTCCTAAACACATCCTAAAATACACGTATTTCAACATGGTTACATCCTTTCTCAGTTTCAGTATTGTTCCATGGAGAAGGTCAGGCCTATGAAGTAAATTTTGCGTTTTGCCCTTGAGGAGCTGAAAGTTAGGATTATCCTGCTTAATCTCAGTCTTTCTCATCCTCTGCTTCCACCACCTCTGCTAAAAATCTCAAGTTCACACATCTACTTGTAGAGGACCGCAAGGGGAGAACACGATCAACTGAAACATACTGCTCCCCAGACATAGGTCTATCAAAGAAAAGCTTTGAAGATAGTTACAACCTGGCCCAACATACCACTGGAAGCCCACGCAGAAGCACTCCCAAACAAGCACATGACCCCAGTCCGTCTCTTAGACTGACCTACAGAAAAGCTGAAAGGACACCAGAAGTTTGCACATCTGACTGGACCAAAAAAAAGTTCAGGGAGTCATCAGCTACTTAAGCCACACTCACCTCCAGTTAGTGCCTACCAACAGCGCAACAAAACCCTGCGTGCCTCCCATGCATGCTGTGTGCCAGGCCTTGCCGGTGGCATCCCAGGCGCTCCTGCCTTCAGAGGCTTCTCGGGGACTCCAGGGAGTGCTAGAGAAGTTCTAGGATATCTCGCAGTGATCCTTGGGGTTCCTTCTGTGTCCTGATGAAAACTTATCGAGTTGAATTGGTCCTCATAAAGACACATCCCCATTCATCATTTACTCTGATGTAAACCAACAGAGCAATGCCATTCAAAAATGACCACATTTATCATTTGCTCCAATATGTACATGCCAACAGCTAGTACAGAAATGCTCTCAGAATTTCCCTGCCTCTTGACGGTTGTTTAAGCCAAACACCCCAGTAAAGTTCTATATGATAAAAGCAAGGCAAAACCCTGATGTTATCATCCACATACACAAAACCAATCCGAGCTGAGAGAAACACTTCAGGCACCCACGTAATGCTTTATAGGCATCATTACTGGCCAGAGGATGAGCAACCGAGATTTGCGCTATAGACTGAAGACAATTCTTGTATGATCTACAAAAGGAAGTGACAATCTATAATTTACTTTATTTTTCTATGTAGGAATATAGCAAGAGTACAGGAAAAGGAAAACATGATCGACAGTCCATGTATAATTCAACATTTCACGTAGGAGATCTCAGAGCATTGTAATTAGTGAAAAATAAAATAAATTTTTTTGCCAAAGAGCTATCACCAACTCAACTCAAAATAACTGTAGTTTCAGTTGAAAGAGCACAGTTAGTTTAGAGAATGCAAGACCGCCCAATGACTGATGACACTCAAGTACTGTTTGTTAACAAATACTATGTATTAATACTAATAGCAGTCCAGAGTGTGCATTATATTGCCAACAACAGCAATCTCCACAGGTCATGTTTCCCTACTGATACCTGTGAACATTTTTGACCACAAATACATACTACATAAAACTTAAGAAATATTTACATCAATTATAGCAACTCAGAACGACTCCAGGAAAAACATCCTACCTTCCTCAAGTACCTCAACACCTTAAAGTGATAATTTGGTTCTTTTTGTTGCCTGTCCTACATGGTTGCAAGGTTTTTGAGCACTTCCTAAATAATGCCATCTTCAAGCCAAAAAAGTCTAAATTCTGAAGGCAAGGCAGCCCAGCAGGCAAACCCGGGGTGCTGGGAGCTGAAAGAAATTCTGAAGCCAAAACGCTATTCAGAAGTTTGAAAATAAGTTAGGAATTTCCCCCAGAAAAGCTCTGCAGCCAGGCTTGGCTGAACTACCAGCTGCCGGGGAAATGTGAATCTGGACAGCTCTTCAAGGGACAAGGCAATTCACCTGCTGCCAAGGAGCAACAGGTCTGCTCCCATTCCTGAGCTGCCAACAGGCTGAAGTAGCTTTTGCAACAGACAGAGCAAATTAGCATGAAAAAGAAGTGCAACAAATTAAAAATGTTATGAAGATGAAGGCAGAAAGTGGTCACAAATTAGGGTTTTCCAGGCTGTGACTGATTTGTGGGTTGTTCTTCAATTATTCTGGGTTTCTAAGATTGTTACTATAAATAGACTCATTAAGCCACTGCAAATATTTGTTGAAGCTGCTCACCTGGTATTCATTTTTATGGAATCACATAAGGTATTTGTAGGCCAAAGTTTAACATCAAAGTTCAAAGAAATGCTGATCGGGTTAATAAGGAGTGGAGTTTACAATAACACGCAAATAAAACTTCTCACGCCTAGGGACTTCTACAAACACATTCTAATTCATCTTCACAATAGCTCTATCAAGGAGATAAGGACAAATTATCCTCCTTTTTTGAAATTAAGGAAAGAAAACCAGAGGAAGTCATTTACGGAGTCACTGCAGGAGCGAGCAGGAGTTAATGAGCTTTTGATCTTTAGTCACGCACTAGTCGGCACACGTCTCGGATCTACCGGGCACCGTTTCTCACCACAGCTACCAGATCTGAGGTGAATTCCTCATTGCAAGGTCTGTCCCTTTCTCAATACTGTCAACCGAAATTTCAACAGAAAGACATGGGAATACTTTCTAATGAAAGAGTTCGGCAGTGAGATGAATTAAGGACCACTTCTCCTTGCAGGCTTGGCACATAAGTCTCATTAAAGTTAACAACAGATACGAGACTCATGTGCAAGGGAAAGCGATTAGAGCCTTAAATCCAATCAATGTCGGGCTTACTGCATTGTTCCACTTCAACAACTTCTTTACTGCCTACACTGATGCTGCTTTCCCAAGGAAGTTTATTTTTACTTGGATTCTTCTTTCTGCAACGATTTTTCTTAAAGAAATGCAAATATTCTGTGTTTGGCATTGCTAACAGGGCTGCCTCTGCGAGTAAAAATGGTCACACCTGGATAATTGGGAAGGTGAGGATTAGGGACTGTTACAGAATTAGGGACTTCAAACAAAACTATAAGCAAAGCTTGTAATTCAGTGAAGGCTGGGAACTACCCAGAGGGATGAAGATGCTCCTTATTTCTTTGTTCAACATGGCAAAAACGCACCAGGAGATTTTGGGAAACAGCAACTTTCTCCTCGAGCAGCAGGACTCCTTTTTCAGAGCCAGGATAGCTCAGCAGTTCATATCTCACACACACAAACATATACAGTTAAACTCATGTTCAAACTAATAGCCAAGTGTTGTGTTCGGTTTTTTTACCAAAAATAGCTAGAATCAACCCAGTGAAGGACTACAAAATGGCATTTTGGCTCCACAAACTCCACTTTGCCTACCTGCTTTGCACAAGGCTGCCCACCAGAGTCCCTCGCCAGGTTTGTTTCTATATCCCAGACCCTCCAGGTCACAAATGGCCAGACAAGGCCGTCTTTTTGAGACCCTTACTCTGTTTACCTGGACCCAGTGAAATCTTATAAATGGCATATGTGTATTTACACAAGAATTAAAAAATAAAGCTAGTGAAGAAAACACGGTTTACACACGGATGCTGTAAGGTGTCAGAGCAGACATAAATTAGGGAATATTTCTAGAGATGTATGATGTGTTACATGATAGGACAGTCTTAGACTGGCAATAATACAAAGCTCGGTCATTTTTAAGCACAGACAGAGGAAAAAAAATGTGTATAGAAGCTTCTGAAACATTCCTGTCGCCAAAGGAAATAATGCTATGCTCTCCAACAGCAGGAGAAGCAGTTTCTACCCACTCAAATAATAGCTATGCTGTCACCTATGTGACCACCAAGGTCTGCAGAGGAAATCTTTGACTTTTTTTTCTCAATTTGTATACAGGCACTAAACAAAAGCATCCGAAAATATGTATTAAAATATATATATATATATATAAAAAACCCAAATATGATTGCATTGAAATTTTTTTCTCTCTGACTGGTACTTTTCATCATCCAAATGAGGGAATTACAGAGCAGGAGGTACAACCCTATTCTATAATTTAAGATTCTTTTGAGGGATCAATGAATTACTGCAGCTACCCAGGTGAGAATAAGATAAACGTCTTACGTGGGTAGGTTAAGAATAAATCACAAACTAATCTAATATAATCTGAAGCAGTGAACAACCTCTGAGTCAAGAAGAAAAAGCAGATACAATATGCCTTGAATTCTGTAAAGCTTCCTACATTGCCACACAGGACATTCTCACAACCAAATTAGAGAAATAAGGTATAGATAAAAATCACCATGAGAGTGCCCCCTCTCAAAGAGCCCTCAAAAGGGCTTGCCAGTAAGGCTGGAAGACTCCCGCATAGCATTACTGTTGGCCTGGTTGTAGGCAGTGCTTTTCTTTATTACCTGGATAAGAGAACAGAGAAGAGACTTCATAATAATTATGAAATTATTTCATTTAGGCTGCATGAGGCTTCTGAGCTTTCTTAGGGACAGTAAGAGTAACCAGTATGATCTCGCAAACAGAGAAATGATCCTTATCCATGAAATGAAGCACTATAAACTAGAAGTGCTAGGGAAAGGAGGAAGGAAATGCCTAAATATGAAGCAGGGAACAGCGGGCTATTAGCTGGCTGCTAAAAGGGATAACTACTTGAGGATGAGTCAGTGACACAAAACTACTGAAAAAAAAGGACAAATGTCACAATGGGTATAACTAGGAGAGCTGTCAGACAGCATTAGAGGCAGTTTTTCCACTTCATAAGACTTTTATGAGTCACCATCTATATCTTTTTTGCCACAGCTTCTTCAAAATAAAGTGCCCCAAAATGGAACAGTCCAGAGAACAAGACGAGAATTATCAAATATGGTCTATATGTTGATAGAACTGGGGTTTCAAGACTAGGAAAGAGAAGACGAGAAATAACATCTCAGTGGGCAAATGGTCTCCATAGTTACTAAGCCAAGAACAAAAACAAATGAACTTAATTTGCAGGAAATAAGATTTAGGTTAGACACTAGGGATAATTTCCTGTCAAAATGATGACAAAGTGTAAGAGACTACCAAGGGATGCTGCAGAACCTGCTGCTTTGGAAGGTGGCATACCCTACTAGTAAGAACTTCTACCAAAACCAGCTTAGCTAGAGGTGGCCTGATTTTGTTAGCTTTGGAGGCTGGATCCGACTTTTGTAATGTCCCACATACCCCACTTTCATGGAGAGGGTGGTCTTGGATGAGGGAGGCCATAGCACCACCTCCTCCTCCCGTGTGGATTCAGCAGAGGCAGCTCTTCAACCTGTACATCTGTCTGTGTGCAGGACCAGGATGAGAGACTTGGTTGTGGGAGCACCATGTGCTGCTTAAGCAGGTGTTCCCTCTTTGCATCAGTCCTGGTGGCTCTGTGTTACCTACTGGCTATCCATGACCTCAATCCAAGTCTAGCTCCACGTATCTTGCTTTAGTGCAAGAGGCTGGACTGAGTGATCTCCGAAGGTCCAGAATGAGAAGCCAATGCTTCCAGAAGGTGTGTCACAGAGATGGGGCTTAAGACCTTGACTTTGATTTCATAAAGGCTGAACCCATTCTAGTTTCAATTGTTTTCTCCCACTGCAGACAATATAATTATGAGCCGTCTGATGATGCACATCAGGAATTAAATATCGTTTTTGTAACATTAGACCTGGCTCCCTTCAGCACACATCACAAATGGAAAGAAAAATATATATTTGAATAGTCCTGGTCTTAAGTGGCTGTAATAGCTCTCTCACATGCTATAGTCTTCAACATATTCTTACAATCACAAAATTTATAATAATTTTTTTCCCTTTCATTCAGTGCTTATGTTTTCAAATTATTCATGCTAGAGAACAACTTTCCACAAACAGGGTTCTACACAAAGTCTATAGTTTTTAACAAATTACATAATTAACATAGAAAATAACCCCTGAAGCACATGAACAAACACATAGATTCTGATATCCATTCTTGTTTGTTCCTTCAACCACATCAACTCTATTTTCCCTGTGCACTCGGAACTTTAACCAAGATTAGTGGACAGTAGGTTTTAGCCAGTCCTCTGCTAGCACAGTGAATGGGCAAGCTCCTGTAGGTGCCAACCTTTTTTGCCTGTCAAGTCCTTTTGTCTGCACAACCCCCTATGCTTTGGTGTCAGAAACATGGCATTATTTTGGCAGAAACTGCCCCTTCCCTTCAGCAAAACCCAGGGATCTCTTTTGGGAAAAACAACTCCAGAAAAAGTACAAAGTTTAACTCACAAACAGGTCAAGTCTGATCAGGTCTTTTTTTAATTCTATTTTTACACTGCAAAATGCTCCAACCAGGCTAAAATCCCACCCAAGCTGTTCACCAAACATTTTAGCTACATCTCAGCATTCTTGCAAAACACACAAGCACTTTCCATTTTGCTTATAGTGAGAATGCAGTACAAAGACTGCCCATAAAGTCAATCACAGATCCAAGAGCAAAAAGTGTCCTGACTCATTAGTGTTCCTCAGCCAACCACACCCTTCTGCAACCAGCTCCATAACCCGTGAGAAGACGAAGACTGGAATTGGGAGAGGTGAACCTGTTGTCACTGTACTGTACCACCAAGTCACACCATTGTCCTTGTTTGTTTTACCGCTTCGGCATTTTTCTTCATACGCTGTCTGTGTAATGCTGATGAAAGCAGAAACAGTGATGAAACCCCTGTTCCACCTTAGTGGGCTTGCTGTGATAATATTTATATAAGAAATAGGTGCCGAGAGTGCAAGGGTGAAATATGACCCTGGCATGGTATGACATTTAATAATTAAGCAAGTTTGGGAGTTTCAAGGTACAGAAACATGGCCTGATTAGTGTCAAAGCAGTAAACACTATCTTTGAAAGAGTGCAGAAGTGAGGAAAGAGAATTTAAAGCAGCCCTGTCATCACAGGGACCAGGTTGCATACTCAGATGTGTGCCTTCCATCTATCCACACAAGCCAGGATAGCAGCAGGAAGCTCCTGCACCTTTCACAAGCTTTGAGGCTGCCATTCTTCAAGCTACTGCTCCCTACCCTCCAGGCACCTAGCTCTGCTCAGCAAATGCAATGCACATGGCTGGCTCCTGCTTTTTCTCCCATGACTTCCCTGCACTTCAGCATGCGAGCAAGATTAACAGAATCACCGGGGTTGGAANCAGGACTCCCAGGTCCCTTTCCACAGAGCTATGGCTCCACCATACAGCTGTAGAAGGCAGAGTGATGAGATGAGGCTGATTGATAGAGGATTTACCTAAGCCATGGAGAATGGCATGTGGGGCTGAGAGCAGGAGCATCTTTCTCTGTCTAGAGCTTAAAATTCTATGACTCTGGCTACGGATACCAGATGCCACAACTGCCCTTGTTGGTGCTGGCCCAGAACAGCACTATATCTCATAAACAGCAAGGACATGAAGCCTGCCAGAGGGTGTTGCTGTGGCTGACATAGCCAGTGTGGACTGTACTGCATCTGCCTTTCACCGTGCTTTGTGTAGAAAGGTTGACACTGCTTGGGTATGCTTGGCTTGCACATCACTGCTTGCCTGCTGTGGCTGTAACCAGATTGGCTCTTCAACACCCAAACACATGCATGCTGCCTGTAGTAGTTCTGTTCTCTGGTGTATGTTTTTTGGGAAAGACCTGGCAGCAAATGGCTGCAGAGAGCAGAGTACCAGTGAACTTCTCAAAAAAGCCGTGATGCCACACTTGTTTTTTTCATGCCAACTGTTAGCAGGCAGTGCTTGGAGCCAGGCGCTGCTGCCTGCCATGTGGCCTGCACACCCTCATCCCACAAGCTGAGCATTCAGTGGGGGTCTGTCAGGGATGTCCACTCCCAGCTTCTGCCTCCCGTCCTGCCTGGAACAACCCATGTTGCCCCCCCTGGCTCCAGGAGGCCACCACGCCCAGCACCCAGAACCAGCGACTTTGTGACATCAGCCCCCGGAAGAAGGGCACCATGGGCAACGCGAGTTACTGCAGGCACTTCGTTGGCTACTGCACTGGTGGTGACAAGCCCTCAGTTCCTGCAGCTGCCACATGCCACTAGCAGCGATGAAAATGCTTGCCATCCTTGTCCTGCTGGCCATGTGCTGGCCTGTGCACAGCACATGGGACAACTGTGGGTAAGTGGCCTGAGGCTCTGGGAGGGAGCTTGGCCAACCCTTGTGGGGTTCACTGGAGGGTGCCCGCTTGTCCCCCGTGGCCACGCCACAGCTTCCCAAACCCTATGTGGGAGCCTCAGTTCCTTGCCAGCATCCATGCCACTGACACAACTCATCTACGGGGCTAAAGTAGAAACAGGGGTGGACGGATGCACACTCTATAGGCTTCACTGGCTCTGCTGTCCATGCAGCGCCTTGTGGGAAGGGAAGACGGCTGACCTTCAGCCTGAACAGCAGCAAGCCATCAAGCAGGACAGTAATGAGTTTCTGGTTACAGAGGGACCTGCGGGCTCCGTCCCATGGCTTATCACTATGGCACGTCACGCGTCGTGGGTGGCATGGATGCCCAGCCAGGGGCCTGGCCATGGATTGTCAGCATCCAGGATCCCTGGAAAATAGGCACAGGGCACATATGTGGAGGATCACTCATCAGCCCACAGTGGGTTCTTACAGCTGCCCACTGCTTCATCCAGGCAAGGTAAGGAGGACAAAGGAACTGGGGTATCCTCACAACACAAGCAGGTGCCCTGTCTGCAGCACCACATGCTGCTCCCATCCCGTTTCCTTGCAGTATGCTCAGTGCCTGGGCATTCCCCAAGCCCAGCTGAGAAGCTACTCAGGAGAAGGTTGGGCTCACACCACTGCTTCCTAGCAGTCTCCAGCTTGACATCCCTTGCATCTAAGGCATGCTAGGGCAGTCACACCTTCTGTAGTGCTGCTTTCCTCTCTGCCCTGTGAAGCAGAAGGCAGGGTACCTGTGGGCTCCTGCAGCAGATGGCTGTGCTTCCTCTGACCCCTCTCTCCATCTGCCTTCCAGGCACATCACGATGTGGAGGGTGGTGATCGGGGCCACCCAGTTGACTCAGCCAGGCCCTGAGGCCCAGGTGCGGAATATTAAGCGGCTACTGATTCATGAACACTACAGTAATATCTCCGAGACGAATGACATTGCATTACTGGAACTGGACCAGCCTGTCCAGTGCGGCTACTACGTACAGCTTGCCTGTGTGCCTGATGCCTCGCTGAGAGTGTCAGAGCTGACAACGTGCTACATCAGTGGTTGGGGCTCCACGACTGCAAGATGTGAGTTCCCAAAAAGTACTCGTGTCCTGAGTGCAAGCTTGGCACACTGGGGAGATGGGTTGGGCTTCCTGACAGCAGAGGCAAAAGCCAGAGTCAGGCTGTGGGGACATATGCCTATAGAGAGATGGGCCTGACCCATTACCCAAAGCAAGACAGAAGGGAAACACCAGTACAACACCTTTGAGATGGAAAGCCAAGCCCTAGGGAAGGGGTTCACCCAGACAGGGGAGGAGAACTGGCAATGAGCTGCTGGGTGTTAATTCCTTTCTGTGCTCACAGCTGGAGGATCAACCGATGTCCTGCAAGAGGCCAAGGTCCGCCTCATTGATGTCAACATGTGTAACAGCAGCCGGTGGTACAGAGGGGCCATCCACACGCACAACTTGTGTGCTGGCTATCCACAGGGTGGCATCGACACCTGCCAGGTAGGAGCGTGCTACAAGGCAAGCCCCAGCAGCACAGCCAGCATTGTCACAACCGCCCAAACATATCCCAGGGCATGCTTCGCCTGGCAAGTCACCCTCCCACTGCTGGATCCCCACTGCTGTTGGGGCTCACCTCGCCTCCCCAACTGCAGGTCCTTGCCCAGTGCCCCCCTTGTCCCAGAGGTGGGGGACTCTTCCCAGAAAGCCCATTCAGTGCTCTTGGCAGCCCAGATATGTCCAGATTGGGATCTAGATTGGGATGTCCAGATCCCAAGCCTGGAACATCCTTCTTCCATACATCCAGGATCACTGCGCAGAGACGAGAGAGAGAGAGAGACCTACCTCACAGGCCCAAAACCCCCTCCTAGACAAAGTTCTGTAGGCTTCAGCACCTGAGCAGATCCTTTCTGTGCAGTGAAGAGAGCTCTGGCAGGTGCTGTGAGAGAGACGGAGCCAGCCATAGTGCTGACAGTGGCCACCCAACACCACCTTAATCCTCTCTCCTCCACTGCAGGGTGACAGCGGTGGTCCTCTTGTGTGTAAAGACAACAATGCTGACTACTACTGGCTTGTTGGAGTGACCAGCTGGGGCAAAGGCTGTGCAAGAGCAAAACAGCCTGGAGTCTACACCTCTACTCAGCACTTTTACGACTGGATCCTGGTACAGATGGGACTGTACCCAGCAGTAAGGGGTACTCCAGCATCACGGGCATGGAGTCATTTTCTCACCACTTCAACACCCTTTCAGAGGCCAAAGCCGACACCAACGCAATCGGGCAGGTTTAGCTCCTGCCCATTTCCACTCCAGAAGCTGATGGAATTCTTTACTCGGCTGCAGGAGCTCTTTCAGATCCTAAGGGGAAAAAAGGTTTGAGGAGCAGGATCAACAGGATCCAGTGGAGGCTGCGGTGTTCCACGGCCATTTCCTTTTGGGGCAATGCCTGATGATCCAGAGGCAGCCTCAGTGTCAAAGCTTTGCTCTGTCCTACCCATGTTCTTCTGAATGCACACAAATGTTAAAGTTGATTTAGTTCTTGAAATAAAGTTGCCGGTTTTCACAGCTAACCATGCTTCACCTCTGTTCAGTCTCCTCTGCAAGGCAAGGACTTCCATGCCTGGCACCTGCAAAATGAGGCTGCAGGCAGACAAGTAGGGTACAAAGGGAAAGAGTCACTCAAAAGGGCTGAAACCATGCCTGGTCAGATAGGATGGTGCTCAGAGCCACCATGGGATGGAGAAGACTGGCACACCGAGGCTAGAAAGAGGATAGGAAAAAGTGATGTGACATGCAGACAACTTTGGGGGTATGCATTAAAGCACACAAGCTGATGGTTAGGGCCTGGCATAAGCCTTAGCTAACTGAACAGACCATGGGAAACTCCTGAGCGTGACAAGAGAAATTGTTGACCATAGAAAACAGAGTGAGAAGCTGACAGGAGTTACAGTGCCATAAGAAATACCCAGATTTCAGAGGTAGTTAAGGGAGATTGGTGTGAGAGGTGGCCACACTTCACAGATAATTGAAGGAAGAGCTAGGGTCATTTTGGGGAGAGGAATCTGGCAGGGACAGCATCCATTACAAGTGCAGAAGTGAGGAAAGAGAATTTAAAGCAGCCAAAAATGTAAAGCTTTCATTTCAACACAGTTCTTTATTCCTTTTGCTTTTAGTTGCAGAAACACAGGCATGGTACAATGCCCAACCAGCCATGCAGCAACCTGTCCAATTTACAGCAGTGCTTGGCAATTTAAGGTTTTCCTTCAGGTGCTGACAGTCATGATGTAAAAGAAAAGCCACATCACTGATTACAGCCTGAGCCCTCTCTGGAAACGCAAAATAAAAGAGGGATGGGGAAAAAAAAAAATCCCCAAACCTTCCTGTTTAGGTGGAGTTCAGGAGCTAGAAAAAGAGATTATACTGTTACATACGTCCACCTTTCCATCCCAGACTGATGAAGACATTCCTCGGCACGATGACAAGGACGGACCAGTGTGGTGACAGGTCAGGCAGGTGGAGGACAGCGGGCGGGCAGTCACGAAAGCAGGACATGCTTCCTTCAGCCCCCAATTCCCCAAATACCAGATGCAGATTTTAACTCTCTGGTCACCAATGACAAATGCCAGAGAGTGGTAGTGAGCAGCATAGTCATCTTCTCATGTAGAAATGGGGCCTTATTTCCACCGAACAATTTTTGATCCACAATTTCTAATTCTAGTCATCTCTTGTTTGGCAATTATTGTCTTAAAGTAGTCATTGGGGACATCACCAAGTTCATTCTTTTGCTCTGAACTATATTGACCTCTATAGAAAAAACACACATTACTTCAGAGAAATTAGAGATCAGGCCTTGGGTAAAGCTTTCTGTCTTTTGTTTGTTTGTTTTTTGAGAACAAAAACCAGATTTACAGTCTGAAACTTTCTGTACCAAATTCAAAATTTTAGAATATGGGTCAAATTTGTAGTGTAGTAGCTTAATTATTCTTTTAAAACACAATCTATGTTTTCCCACAGTTATCCTATACTGCATTATACAAGTAACCAGCTCAATTGTACAAGGGAGGCTGAGAAAAGAGAACAAATTTTCACCATGGCATTAGAGATGACAACTGCTGGAGGCAGGTTCCCAACCTTAACTGACAAATTATTTCACCTGCTATTGCAAATCCTGCATTCCTAAGTGCTTTAGACAAACCTCTTCATAAACCTCTTAATCTGCTACTTGAAACAATTCCCAGGCTGGAACATTCAACTCAAAGTAATATAAAGTTAACCCTCACCAAAGAAAACTCATAGCTTTAAAAAGATGTGGTCTACAGCAAATTTAGCTTGAGTCAGATACGTACAAGTTCATTCAAATCTGACTGATCTGTAAAGGCAAAGGTTTTTCTTTTAAGATGGTAAGAATTGAAAGAAAAATAAAGGTTAAAACAGATTAAGATAAAAATCACATATATGAAGAAGCCACAGAGAAACAGGAACTGCAAGCCGATTATTTTTAACAAAACCCAAAATACCAAGGTATAACGATAAGGTTGAAAAGGTAACAATATAAATGAATTAATATAGCCAGAAAGTTTTTCTTAACTGTTTGTAAATTAAAATATGTGTATATAAACCTGTCCAGGTCAACAGCAATTTTACTCCTGAATTAAGATGCTGTTGTTGGGGAGTATAAAATCTTCCCACACGTAGATTACAATTCCTAAATCCTGGAAGACTGCATCATCGAGTCAACAGGACACTGAATTAAGAGCCACCTTGGTCGCTGACATACTTTCTGACTTCTAGTAAGTAACTTCTCCCTTGTTTGTTTCTGTTTTACCATAAATAATATAAACTCCTCGGAGCAAAATTCTTCTTTCACTGTGTGTCCATATAGGGCCTAGCACCAAGAGGAACCGGGATTTTACCTTAATGCAAGCAGCAACAAAGAGAGATTCGTAAATCCCTCAAAGGCTGTTCTTCCCATGTAGTTTGATTTCTGCAGAGGCCAAGGAATGTTAAACAGTAATTTCTCCATTAATCCCAAGCACTTGGTTTGACCTGTTGTATCCCTTCCACTAGTGATCTCCAATTCGGAATGTAACTGGCAGTGAAGCCTCAAATACATTAATTACAGGTAGAACACCTGAGGAGGAATTTAAATGTAAAGCAAAAAAACAGCTTTCAGTCCTCCATGGTTACAGAAGTTAAAAACAATCTGCACTAGAAAGACTATTTGACCATGTTTGACAATGCTTATTCAAGGAGATCTGTGCATGATTCAAGATCATAAAATAATTCAATGTGGAAGGGACTTCCAAGTCTCTAATCCTGCCTCCTGCTGAAAGCAGGGTCAACAGTGAACTCCAACCAGATTGCACAGGGCTTCAGCCAGTCTTGTCTTGTAAACCTCCAAAGATGCATAATCTTTAATGATCTGAAAGAAAGAACCCCTTTCAAAACAACACAGGAGTTCTGGCCTCAAAACAAAGTTTTTGTGTGATACTCCTCTAATTCACTCTGATGTGGAAGCATTTTACTACTGTACTGAAGGTGTTTCCATCTCACCTGCTCTCTTTTAGTCCATTAGGCTCAAAACACATCTGCAGTCTTAAAAACCCCAGACGTTGGATTGATGATAGAGTGAAATTCTGGGTCCATTAAGCTGGAGATGGAATTTCCTCAGGGTTCAGTAGAATAAGTCCCTGGCTACACGGCCCCAAATATGCAGAGATATGAACCTAAACTCAGAAATTCTTACTTGCAATGATGGTTGATAATTATATTCATTTTAAGGAGACAAACTGCATTTTCAGCAGCCTATCAGTTTCTTAACCAGCAGATGAGTCTAAGAGGCATTTCTCTAAGATCCAAAACAGGACCATAAGATCAGAGGATAGTTCAGGTTGGAAGGGATCTACATAAATCTTTATCCCAACCTCAGGCTTAAAGCATGGTTAGCTATGAGGTCAGATCAGGTGTTTAAAAAGAAAGTATACCCACACCATCAAAGTGACTCTATAAACACCCATATTTCAAAAAAGGAAAAAAAAATAAATTAATTCAGTATCATCTCAGTTTTTGGAAAACACATTTGGAACATTCAGTCTTGGTTGCGCAGGAAAACAGACAATATTTGGTGGATAGTGAATTGTTTTGGTGTTATACAAGATATTGGTTAAAAATCCATGTGACTTCAAAGGGAGATTACACAAGATTATAGAACTAGGTTGAAATTCTGGCTCCGATTAAAATCGCTGGCAAAAATGCCACTGTCTTGACCAGTGCCAGGATTTCACCTCTAATCATGAAAACCCATGCATGCAAACCCAGATGTATCTTACGAGTGCATCTCTGCCACAATAAAGCCTGGAAAGCTTTTTGTGATCTCCCCCAGAGTTGCGTGTGGGTTTTATCTCATTTTTAAGATATTCTCTCTTCCACTGTAGATTTTTCTTTCTATACAAATTAGGAAGACTGTGTATGCAAGCAAAAACAATGGAACTGTCTGGGAAAAAAAAAAAAAAAAGCTATGAAACAGATTGTTCTGTTCTTTCAAGCCATGGCTTTAGGAATAGCAAGGAGCACAGAAGCCTTCCTCCCATTTCACTGCCTTTTGCCTCCTCTGGTGAAGCTGGAGAGACCATGCTCCATCTTCAATAATGGCCCAAGGGTGTTATCCTGACACCCAGTAGTTTGCAGAGCATCCTTTGGAAAAGCACTCTGAAATCAGGGCAGTGCCTATGACAGCCAGGTGAGTGCTGAGGTTGGGAATACTGTTCACATCGGCATTTCATCTGCACAACCATGTTCTCCTTTTTAATGTCCACCTGCCTTTACCACAAGGACGCTACCAGGGGAACAACTCCATGACTGAAAAAACAGCCTAAAAGCAATCACTGAAGTGTTCCTTGTGCCACAGATAATGTTTCATATGGAGACTGGCAGCCGAAAGGCAGTCAGATTGAAAACAAATTCTGATCCTGATTCTTACCGTGTTTCCTCATTCCCCGAGGCAAATCCTGCCTGACTGTTCCAGCGTGCCGTGCACCAGCAAGCTAGCAAGCATGAGGCCAACACCTCTACACATAATGGACACATCAACAGAGAGAGACCCAGCCACCTTCTGTGCTATCCAACAGGAGATCATCTGCAGCTGTCAGCGCACAGTTAAAAATGCACACACTACAGCCTCCTCGGATGCTGTCTGGGGATGCTTTCTCTTCCCAGCAAGTATAGAGGTTAGGCATTATCATATATTCTCCCCTGTCAGGTAAACCCAAGGCATCCCACCTTCCATTGCTGGAATCCATCCCAAGGCCACCATTTGTTTCACTCGTGCTTTCAACACAGCTCTGCAGTTCAGCAAGAGGTTTCCCCAGCCAAAAAATGAGCATAATGCTCATTTACAGCAAAAGTGTTGTGACAGTTAGCTGTGTAATGCTTGTAAAGGCCTCTGAAAATATAAATCACTATAGTGTTCAATTATTAACCTTGATTATTATTGCTTATGCAGAACTTTGGGTTGGGGTTTACAAAGGCAAGAGAAGATTAATTATAACTTGTCCTAAAAGCAAAATAGGAGGAAGCGGAACACCCTCAATTTTGCTCTTATGAAAAAACACGGTCACTTAGAGCTGCCTGAAGATGCTGAGATCACCAAGCTCATTACCCAATATACAAGAGTGCTCAAGTGAGCACTAAGCACACAGCCCACAGGAAAGGGATCGGTTGATTCCTGCCTCTCAGCAGCACGCAGACCAGCAATACAGTTTCACAAACATATCAAATGCTCGTTCTCAGACTGGCCCAGTGACAAACCTTAACATGCATACAACTGAAAAGCATCAACTTGGGAAAGAACCTCTTCCCAAAACCACAACTGTGCATTCGGTCATGAAGTTTGCTCTTTATAATCTGCTACTGTCAGAAACTTAACATAGCAATCATAATATAATTTCCAGGGTTAATAGAAAATATCAGCCTTCAACAGAAGCTTTAAAGTGTTCAGCATAGTAAAGACAAGCAGTGTACTCTTCTGTGCACAGTGCAAACACTACGTGACTGTTACACCACTGGGCTGTGGAAGGAGCAGGAGAGGCAGCTGTGGTTGCAAGGAGATAGGTGCTTGATTAATGCGCACTCAGAACTGATATGGAAAATCCAACACAACTTCTGTATGAAATTACCCCCCTTGTAAGCCTGGAAATGCATAAAACGCAGCATGTGAAATAGAGACAGCGTTGGTCTTGCTTTTAGAGAAGTTAAGCAACTGCCTAGTTTCTTCAAAAGGCCTGTAGGATCCACAGATCTTTTTTTCCTTCCCAAAATAATAAAATCAGACTTAAATCTATCACAGACACCTTGCACTATTAACTCTAGTCTCCAGAAGTATCAACATCCTTGTACTTGTCATTGCCCAAACAGATGAAAGAGCTAAAGAACAAGAAAAGTTAACCCACTGCTAGCAATAGTTACAAAGTCAATTTTTTACCTTGATCGTATCTCCCTAAAGAAGGAAGCAGTGCACTTTAGAAGACCACAATACAAAGATTATCAGAGTTGAGCAGTACCTCTGCAAGTGAAACTGTGGTTCCTGTGCTGATACTGAAAAACTTTTGCCAGCTGTAGTAGCAGAGCAAGCTAATTTCTTCAGAGGATGGGGGGCTCTTAGCTTAGACCTCTTTGGCTGAACACACTGTATGTGCTAATCAGAATTAATATGCCTGATTCAGCCACTATTTCTTTATTTGGATCTAAATGTTCACAAAATCAGCAGGGATTTTTTTTTTTTTTCAATCTTGCTGCAGATGGAAATTTCCATACTACAGTTCTGCAATGATTGTAAACAGGAGACTGGTTTCAACATCATCAGATCTTAACCCTTTATATAAAGAACAGTGCCTGAATAATCTGTCGGGAAGAGAGATCAGGGCAATCCAACAAGGGCTCTGGGCAACAAGGAGGAACTGAAACTGAGAGTTACATTTCTGCTCAGCTCCCCAATTTTAAACTGTAATGAAGACAAAGAAAAAGGAAAACAGTAAAAGAAAAAAGCTAAAAGAAACAGTAGGTCACTAACTTTGCAGAACTTAACACTTTATAGTTAAAATCTGCATCTTCTCCTTAAATCCATATTCTATACACTATATGCATGTATGTAATATATACATTATATATTAGCTTGCACATGGCAAAGTAAACAAATTATAAGAAAAAACCTTATCCAAATTCTACAGGACTCCTTCCAGCTCCCTCACTACTTGTTCAAGAATTACACACACTTTTAATACTGGATGACTTCATTTTTCAACCACGGCATGCAAAATTTGACATCTTTAGTCATTTCTCATTAACCTGAAAAGTGAACAGGGACAGAGGGTACATCCTAAAAGGCAATCTTGGTCATTCACATTACCAGGCTGCTGTGAGGAAGGAGAAGCAGACGATGCTGTGGGCATCCTCCATCCATATGCCATATCCCTCCAATTTGCTGTACGTGCTGGAAGAGCAGAGACTCTGCCTCATCGTACCTTTAATAGAGCATGTTTTCCAGAAATATGTGTACGCAGGAAAAGGAGACAGGGTTTCTGAGTTTCCAACTCTTGTCCTATGCACAGCAGTTGAGCTACTTCAGGATTTGCCTCAATCTGCAGACATCAATGGAGGGATTAAATGTTTCAAGGGTGTATTTATATAATCCGGGCCTACGTTACCTGAGGAATAGATTGTCCCTGCCACACCTCTCCATGGCAGCAGCCAGGCAGGTTTGCTTTGTTTTGTCTCCAAGGAAGAATAAAGTAAAATAATAATAAAATAAGAGTTTTTAAAAACTCAATATCTAAACAATATCTAACAAGTTCCATAGTAATTTGGGGTTAAATCCCAAATTCTAGGTCTGCCTTAAGGCTTAAATTATAAATCAAATGCAAAACTGTCAAAATCTTGCGTCACATCTAGCAAAAACAGACACATATTTCAAGTTCAGAAAGAACATTTCAAACCCTTGAAATACAACCAAGCTGGTTAACAAATGCACATTCTCCAAGCAGAGAGGTTCTGGTTCATGACTTCTGTACTTCATACTGGGAAGTAATCCAGCCTCGTGCAGTCTGCAGTCTCCATTGGAGAGGACTTCCCCCTAAGTCTCATTTGAACGTTCACACCTTTTGTAAGATTTACTAGACTTGTTTACTGTCTGTTGTTTAACATGCTATTCTCACAAAATCCTCTTGCTATGCTGTTACAGAAGTCTGAACAAAATCAAAAGCTAGATCCAAATGTTTAAGCCTCCTCCTACTTCTAGCATATTTTTGCCACCAAGGGACTATCATTTGGTCCCTACAGTTCTGCATCCACTAACTAAAAAGTGCATCTCATCTGCATTGCAACACTAACAATGCAAAACCAATCAACCATCTAGCACACTGGTGCACTGAAATCTGTGGAGTACCATACTACTGATAAAACCAGGTATTACTGCGTCCTTTCAAAATGAGGTGAATCTTCTCCCTCGCAGAGGGGTTTCCTTTTATTTTTTTGCTTAAACCTAACCAGAGGGAGCTGGAAAGCCTGGCTTTTGTGAGTACCAGTCCCTTGAATTCCTTGTCCGAGTTTGCAGCCTATGTATAGTTTTTGATTAATATCTATTTGACCATTTTGACTTCCTTTTGAGTTCTGCATATCTTACTGGGCCCAGTTTCACGAAACTGGCAGTGATCCCTGTTAAGTTAAATTTTGTGATTTCATATGTATTAACGTGGATACTTTTTGAGACTGTGTTTTTATTTAAAAAAAAAAAAACAAAAAAAAGAAGTGTTGCACACAGAAACGGCTACTTTCATACATGTGAGCAGGGGCTATGGTTTGCTGCTGAATTATTGCATAGATTTGAACCCACTGCTCCGAGAAAAGATCGGTAATTGTTCAGCGGTTGGGCTGCTGGCAGAATTCCCTGCCTGGGGCTGTTTTTATAAATAGGCCTGAGGACAAACAAACAAGCTACTAATAACAAGTCGACTGTTCTGTTTTGAAGCAACCCTGCTTTGTGTTGTCCAGCACACGAGAAGCTCAGATGGCAAATATAGCAAAACTCGTGGCAAGGAGTAGGGGTAGATCAGGCCAGGAATCAGTGGCACTTCTATTTCTCTAAAATGCTAAAATTTCAGTTCACTAAAATAAGCTTAATTTGGGGGAAATACCAAAATACACAGCTGTGCTGTTTCAGATCTCCATTTCCACTATTACTAGGTAAAGTTAAGAAAACAGGTAAAATGCCTTATTAACAGGCATCATCAACGCCAGAAAGCCTGGTGAATGCCTAAAGCAAGCTGGTCTTGCTTTTTCCACCAGTTTTTTTCACCACATCCCACTCATAACTACATCAAAGATCTGGACAATACTCAGGACATCCTGTTTGACTCGTATGAGGTTCTCAAATTTGTCAGGAACACTAAGGTATCTCATCACAACTTTTACTGGGAGCTTCTCTTTCCATAGGTAACCCACTGGGTACTTAAGCAAGAGCAAAGGTCAGATTTTCTGCCACCTCTGTCGCAGCCTGTTCACTTAATCTCATCACACTGCAAAATTTTTTTCTTGCTTTTAGTGTTTTGTGAAGGTGATTCAGGCTTCCCAGCTAAATACTCAAACCCATTTATTGGTCCTTCAGTACCTTTCTTTGAGAAATCACGGAATCACTCTTTCTTGGATGTCTTTCTCTAGTATTTCTTTCAGGAAATAATTGCAACATAAGTAGAAGACATTTTTTACCTTTGGCCTTGGAAGGTTATTTTTCACCAATCAATGGAAGCCAGGGGAATTTGTACAGGAACAACCCATCCTGATGCAGTAAGTCTTCCAAGCAGTGCAGCTATAGTAAATTATTTCGGAGGAAAATTAGGCCCCTTACCCTTTGAAATTTCTCTTCTGCTGCTTAAGGATCTTATCTCTGTTACTTGGAGGATGATCTTCACCAGCCTCTATTGGACCTGGCTTCCTTGATGTAGACATCATAACTCTGCTGCCTGCTGCCCATTTTCTCTGCTAAGCTTCCTCTTGGAGGGGCTTATTTTTTTCTTCCTGTAATTGCATTGGGTTTACTTTGTTTTGTCTTTTGTATTCTCCTTGGAGAGCATAGTTTGTCCCCACAACCCTCCTTAAAGACTTAGGAGCTCTCTTATCTCTTTCTTTATGTCATTCAGCATTAGCAGCTTAGCCTGTGAAAACAAATCCTCTTTTTTGCTGATAAGAAGAGCCATTTATGCTCTTCCTTCCCTTTGTCTTCTCCTCTCTTTGGAAGGAAGATCTAGCCAGTTCTAATGCCACTTCATGTGATGACGCAGGCAAGAACATGAAGTCTAGTGGACCATACGCAATTGCTACCGAGGTGAGCACTTTTCTGATAATACCCAGAAACGATGGAGTCAGCACGGATTACGGAAACAACAAAGCGCTCAGCATTTATGGCAACACACTGACGCATTTCAGGGTATGTGCTGCAGCCCCAGGGGAAGCAGCAGTAACATTGCTAGCATAGATGAAAAACCCTAGGTAATAGTATAAAACCACATTTGCCCAGAAGAAAATCCTCGCTGGAGGAACTACATTGGTCCTAACAGCAGAAGGAGAAGCTGGTAGGAATAACAGTCAAGAAAGCAGCAGCTGGTTTCTCTCCAGAATCACCAGCCCCAGAGACACAGTCCCCTTGGCACAGCAAATGCCATGCAGCCCTCCCAGGGAGCGCCCTCATAAATCAGCTTCACTGCCACAAGATTAATTTGTACTTGGTTGCATTTCAAATGGTCCACAGTCTGCAACATAAAACTACCACAGCTTTCAGCAAAGCATAACTTCTCAGACCTCCATAGGATGGTGGCTGAGTGAACAGACACCAAAAGGGACGCCAGTATCCTCTCAAGGGGATCTAGGTTGGCAGGTGAGCCAAAGGCACTGCCAGGCCAGGGGCTAGGCAGTACCTGCTCTCTGGATAAATGGACCACTACAGGGCTGTTAATCCAGCAACATTTCCAGAAGCATTAAATCCATAGGAAAAAAATAATCCTTACTAAAGCATAAATTACTTAAACATTTCACTGCATTAGGTTACATACATGCAAACAGCTTTGCTCTTGAAATCTTGCTGCTCCTCAGCAGGTATCTAACAGTACAAGAAAACCTCAGAGCACCTACTTACACAAGAAGGGGGAAAAACGACATTCTTTTTCAGCTTTAACGAAACCAGTTGTTTCTGCAAGTTTCTGCCGTCCTGCTATACCACAGCTGCTCCAGCCCCACCGTCAGCTTTAGCCAATTGTAAGTCATCAGTTTTCAGCACACAATGTAGCTGAAAGCCAATTCAGCTGGTAGCACTGCTGGAAAGGACTCATTTGCCCAGATCTTGTATTAACCTTTTATTTCCCTTGAATATCTCCACTGAAAAAAGGACAGCTCATAATCTGCAAAGAGACCAGACAAAACAGATAGAAAAAGAGAAGGGGTGGGGGGAAGGAGATAAGAGAAGTTTATAAAATGTAGCAGCAAGAAAAAGGAAGCAAAGCTTTAAAAATTATTCCAAGCATTATCAGCCTCTCAAGACAGCTGGAGAAGACCCTGAAGCAGAATCTGAGCAACTTCTACTTCAGATGAACTCAGCTTCTCCCAAGAACTATATACCCCATCAATAAAAGAAGCGCGAAAAGCAGGTTAGCCTAAACAGAGGAAGACCAAAGTGTAAGCAGGCTTAGCTCCAAAGGTCATGTTGTTTTAGCCAAACCGCCAAATATCTACCCCATCTGCTTGCCCTAAACACTCTCTCTACTGTAAATTTAAAGCTCTAGACAGCTACTACTGCTGCAAGGATGACAGAAGTAGCCCTAACTAAACACGTTTAATTCTGTCTAAACAATTTGGTCAGATAATGAGTTTGTCTTCCTGCACTAAACTGATCCATTTTCACTCATAGTTCTGCAACAAGAGGTCTATAGGCTATACAACCTATAGCAAACACAACACAAGTACTTAGCAAACAAAACCCCCGTTTTAGTGGGCTATAATTTGACAAACTTTGGCAAATGTTCCCCTCAGATGTACATTTTTTCAAGCTAGGTTTTAGCTAAAATCAGGATAAAAAGGACAAAGTTAGAAAAAGAAACTATTTGTCAAATCAAAAAAGGCTACAATATTTAATCAGAAATATTTACCACTGTCACTAAGACCATGAAATCTGGTAGGGTCTCATGGGGTAACACAGGTCTGTCTTGTGCCATCTCTGTGAGACTCTGCCTAACCCAGGCCTAGTGATGAGCCAGACAGCTGTGGGAGAGATCTCAATTTCTTAGTAAATTCTTCCAAGATTTAGTTTGTACACAACAGAGCAAACCCTCTGTTACCCCCTGTACATCCTCTTGCTGTTTCTCTTTGCCTCACTGGGCCACCCAAGTGCCAGCTATCAGAGCTGAGAGTAAGGAGGAGTTTCTTGTGCTCTCTCTTGCTGGCATCCTGGGCAGCACGGAGGACAACCAGGAATTTCAAGTCCCTAGTGCACAGAGAAGCAATAATCTTTCCATGAGACAGTTTACCAAAACCTAGGTAAACAACCTCAATATGTTTAAGCTAAAACAAACACCTTGGTGATGATACCAAGCTACTGGGCTCACTCCCTAACAGAAGCACCAGAATATCTCACAGGAAGGACTGGAGAATATCAATGAGTGGAGAAATAGAAATGAGGTGAATTTAATCAATTTAATTTAATGAATTCAGTTTAATCCCTAAATTATGTACTTACGGACTATATTTTTTTCTAAAACAAGCATTCAATAGCTAGATAGAAATGAACCAAAGTGTACTTGTCTCGAAAGGTTACCTGGGAGCTATTATTGTAATGCTTCTATGAATAAAGCATGTGTGACTGAAGCCTCCAGAGCAGATAAAAAGCTTTAATACCATATATATGTGGTACTGTGAGTACTGTGAAAACTCATCTGGAATAATGTGTACAGTTCTGGTCATCTGTGCTCAGGAAAGGTTAATTCAGCTGGGAACAGGTGCACCAAAAGACTATTTTGATGATGAGAGGAACACAGAGTCTCTCTTGTGGGACGTGACTAAAAGAGCTTGGCTCACTTAGTTTCATAGTTGACAGCTGAGAGTGTACGCGATCCTTCTCCAAAGTTACATAAGGTGGATAAACACCAACAAGGGAGAAGAGAGAGAAAGGACGCTTTGTGGGTGCAATTAGAAAATGGAAACTGATTGTGAATAAATTTAGGTTGGAAATTAGGAAGGGAAAAGAGTGACATTCTGGAGGAAAGCTCTCATGAGAACACGAAACATCACTACTTTTCAGACTGATGAAGTTTATTACAGGAAAGATATGATGGAGCTACCTACAGGATTTTCCTACAGGACCTGGAAATGGAAATAAATGGCAGGTTAAAGAAGGCTTCTTCTTGCTTTATGCATCTTCTAGAGCAAGAAAGGAAAGGAATAATCATTATTTCTAGCATTTTTTTCTAGGCTCAAGAAGTTCTGCTTCTATTGTAGAGACCAATAGCTGACAGATCTGCAGAACAGAAACAGTTCAGATGTCTAATGACTGGACTATCAGGAATGGCTGCGGACATCTGGAAAGGAGTCACTCTATGTATAACATGAGGGTCAGCATAAAAATATAGGATGATTCAGAAAGGTTAATTCTGAACTGTTTTCCAAATTTGGAAAGGGTCTGGTGCACAACATGTGGCTGCCTATCAGAGAGTGACCCTTACAGTGTTCAGAGTATGCCAACCATATTCTTTTGCTAAACCTGCATCAAAACATACTAAACTTGTCATAAGAAGTCCTTGCTCCCTAATGCCATGCCTCTGGTCCTTCTCAAAAACCTCACATCAAATGTGCTGCAAGCATTATATGCAAAAATACACATGGAAATATGGGTGTATGCAGGCACACCCTTATACATATATACATGACAAACATGGGATACTACTCATAAAAACATATCATCTGCTTATACAAGAGTCTCAAATGCCCCAAGATTTGAGAAAGAGCTGTATAATGACTCCAAAGGAGAATCAAGGTAATCCTACCTATGTAAATAACCAACAAGCAGAAATTATCTCCATAACCTACTGAATAGCTGGGAAAAACAAACAAGCAAGCAAACAGTATTTCTGTGAATCTGAAAGAAATTTCTTTTTAACAGATTTAAAAGCAAAGCTCAGAAAGAGGAAGGAAATGCTTTAAAAGTGAAATTACAAGTAAAACAGAGAAAGAAAAGAAAAAAACCCAAACTTCCTGAAAATGGATGGGAAAGGGAACATAGAAATAGACAGCATTGGTATTTCAAGCATTTGACCAGCCACCACTATGGTCCCTACTTTCAACTGTCTCAGCCACCTGGAAGACTACTTTTATCACATCTAGAAAAACCAGACCCTCATTGGGAGAATGCTGAACTGATTTGTCACCGTCTCTCCAGGTTCAAACCACAGTTCCCACGGTGAGGGCGTCCTTCGCAGCATATGCTCTTCCTCAGCTCTCCCCAGGGCTTAGGGAACAGCCAGCTCTCCAGAGGCATCAGCTGCTGTAACTTTGGGAGTCTGGTGACCTGTCTTTTAAAATAGGGGGAGTAACTTCCGTTGCTCCCTCAGCAGTGCTTTTATGGAGCCAAGAGCATGCCAAAACACTGCTTGCCCTTACATACAACTCGAGTAACAAAAGAGCAGCTGTACTCAGTTTAAGGCAAGGCTATACTTTCCCACCCCTTATTTAACATTGGCTTATTTCCATCAGCCTTAAAAACAATGAATGGCAGAGAAGGGATGTTTTATGGGGAGCCATAGGCTCATGGTGCTATCTGATCCTGCCTCAGCTGGGTCAAAGTGACTTCATCCACAACTGAAGGCAGTAAATATATTGACACGGGAGTCTGGCAACAGACACCTCATCACAGGTAAACTCCTGAGACCAAAGGGAGACTCATTATAGTTGATCTTATATATGAAAAGCTCCATACAGAGTCACTGCAGAATCAGGAGTAGAGTGGGCCAAGACATCTGCCAGTGCTGAATTACCTAGAACAGTCTGGCTTTAAGCACGATGGGGTTTTTAGCTTACGTATAAGATCAGGGACCCATTGAGCTCTATTTTCCAGCTTGCTATAGACTTAGGCAAGTAACTTGTTATATTTTTGCTTTCCAAGCTTTAAATCAGAAAGAATGATACTTTCAGGGCGACATGGGTATTAATAACTCAGCCATCTCTCCTAAACATTTTGAAATTTGCAAAAGGAAGGAGATGGAGGAGAGCAGTGCATTAGGGTTATTATGTTATGTTGGCTCTCTCACAAGGCTTTCTTTTAAGTAGCATTTTAAAACAAATGCTTGGATCAAATACCCCATCAATAAAATCCTGGATATCCTCCAGGAGTCCATGTCTTTGGCAAGTTCAAATAAAGCAGGTCTCCCTGTGTTTAAGGTGTAAGGGAAAACTTGAATGCACAGAAGATTGATACTAGAGGGTACATTTGTCTGATAAGAGCTACAATCTATAGAGGATAAACTGAATAGCATATGGATAACAAGATGAGACTGGGGAATATCAGGATCTTGCAATTACCCAAGAATCACCAGTCTGATGATTGGTGATATTTTACATTTCAGATTCAAAGTAATTCGGGCACTGATAGTACTTGGTTTGCTCCCTCCAAACCAGGGCCAGTGCAGGCAGCCAAAGTGCTACAGAGGCACTTGAGTTCACATGGAATAAACAAAAACATGTTTTCCTCTAGACAAAGAGAAGTAAAATACTTGTGTCCATTCAAATCTCACAACACTTTCCTTTAGAAAATGAATTTTGACTCTGAACTCTGTTCCACACATTTTATTTTTTGGCAAAGTCCTCCCTATCAGATATTCCAGATGAAGTAATTTTCTTGAATTCCTGCATAAATTTTCCCAGTACTGCTAAGCACCAGTGAAACACCTAGTGATCTCTGTCCCAGATCTATCTACCTGTCAGTCATATATGGCAAAACATAACTTCTAATGTATTTCAGAGCTTTATATATGAGAACGTTTGTATCCGTTCCAGAGTTTACTCCGTGTACCCAGCCAAGTAACTAACTGTCAGAAGGTCAGTGGAGCAAGCGCTTGATTTGGGCTACATGCTCCCTTCCAAATCAAGAACAAAGCCATCAGGGTGTTAGGGTCAAGACTGCCATGTTTCATACTTCAAGGATATCCTTTTCCTCTACAGCCCTGACACGTGGAAGGAGAAGCACAGCTGGATCCAAGATAAAGCAAGTTTGTGGTTAGGAGGCTATACCGTTGCTTGCAGTCTGGCTAGACCTGCCTTTAAGCACCAAATTGCCTGTGTATTTTTGGACTGGTGAGGAAATGAGACATTCATGACCTGATTCAGAAACTAAAGCTTTGGACAAAGTTTTAGATGAATCTGTTAATGAACTACCAGCGATAGCTGAGTTTATGTTTGACTGAATTTCTATGGTCAGCTTAATGAATACATATACTTGGAAAAGACTTAACCAAGATGAACATTTGTACCCGCTCAGCTTTGAAGTTATACATAAAATATACAAGTGTGTTACAGCTGTCTCAGTTGCTTTCCATGTAATTTCCCAACAATAAAAAGTCAAGAGCAGGAAAATGTTAAGGCTATTGCCAGAACATATAATTAAATTTCCTTCCCAAAGTTATAACCTCCTGTGCAGCCCAACCAATGGGCCAGACCAAGAACTCCAGCTCCAGCCATTGGAGGTAAGTCCCGTCCCTCCGTTGGTATCACAGATCCTTTTCTAAGCAGTTCTGTAAAATGACACACAGACTCACAGACAGCAGTGCTGAAAACCCTTAATAACAGAATATCCTAGAAAGGAAAATATGAACCTCTTAAGGCCTATTTTTAATTAATTACCAGATGGAAATGAACCTTTCTTGGAACTTCTGGAAGCTTCTTGGAAAAGTCAAGCTTTCCTCAGAATTGGCCTTGTGAGCAAACCGGGACAGATAAAAGAAGGGGTTTTTTTCTATTAAATAGATCATGATAAATTCTGACACAATGCTCAGAAAAGAAAACAACATTAACTAAATCACCTTGATGATTCCAACAAAAATCTAGCCAAGTATATGTACTACACATAAAAAACCTCATATATTATGCAAACATACATAAAACAGTTTGAATTTCCAAATCCCCAGCCTGTGCACAAAGGCATACTTTATTTAAATGACTATTATAAATCCATATAAAGTACAGGACTTAGCCTTACAACTGTCTCTTGATCTCATATAGTTACCAGGCCTCTATTTAAACAAAATACAGCCTGTCAGAATTCTGTTTGGCCTTTCTGTATTTTGTCTCTACAAGGGGGATGTGAAAGAGAAAGGCTAAACATATTTATTCTGGTCTGGGCACCTTGCCAATACCCACAGAGATATTTTAGGTTTTCTGGCTCGCAGCAAGTTCAACCTTTTACCTGCCTCCTCATTTAGACCGCTGGAAGAAACCACAGCTACAGAATTACAGTCGTAACACAATCAGAATAGCAGAGAGGGTGAATCATAGCATTAGCCCTATATTATCACTCTACCCTGGTTTCACTCCCCCATCTCCATCGCAGATCTCTTATATCAGGCATTTTGCACAGTCCTGTTAAATGTGGTAAGATTTGTGGTAAGCAGCACTGTAAAAGTTGTCTACAAGGAGAGAAAGCTCTCAGCAGAACATCCAGAAGAGACTTGTTTGTCAAACTGAATTATTGCAAAATTGAAAAAAAAACCCTGATATTTTGGCATACATTGACGAGGTATTTACCAGTACACCATACTTCGCTCATTTATACTTTATACACTCACAAGCTTTAGGTGGTTCCTTCTCCCATCCCTCTAACCTGCAGAGAGCCGTAACAAAATCTTAACATTGTCATCTGGTGCAGAACTAGTCCCTCCAGCCCCAACCCCACTGATGACAGCAGTTTCAGTGATGACAGGGAAAATATTTCCGCTAAGGCAAGTAACACCAGAATCACACCCAGCATATCTAGTGATGAGCAGCTCATACAGCTGGAAATCTTCTTCCAGCAGGTTCAGACGCTCCCTGGTCTGTGCTGAACAGGTCATTTAAGCCAAAAAAAATTCTTTAAATCCCCTAAAATGCTAATTGTGGGTATCCTCCATGAAACAGCAGGAGTCTTGTGGCTCCCATTAGCATTAACTATCCCACCCTTTGGCAGCCAAAGTCATCAAAATTTCTGAAAAACCTGATATGCATCCCTTAAGTGTGCCCACATCTCAGGGTTGTAAACAAAACTAAAAATTCTTTCCATAAAGACCCAACAGGGAACTCTGTGAGACTGATTTTTGTGGTCTTTGTATTTTGTGATTGTGGTGGGTTTTAGAAACTGTATCTAGAGATAGCAGCTAGTGCTTTTGGCTGGGGGAAAACTGCTAAGAGAATATTATTTGTGTGGAGGTTACAGTGGCTTTCAGAAATCAGAGGATTACAAAAATAGGAACACATAATAAAGAGAAATTTGATGTGAAAACTGGAAGACTGGGAAGAAGACTGAGAAACATGTTTTGGCAACATGCTTAAAATCAGTCTTAGTTAGCAAAGATGTTCAGGAGGTCACTGTGAAATGAAGTTTCCAACCCAGTGCCAGGAATTTGGATTTCCACACTACAATGATAAATATCTTCAGTGGTAATTGCTGGAAGACCAACCCTGCCTGTCAAAATAGAAGCACCAGAATGGACTGTTGTGAGGAATTTTATATGATGAACTTAATTTGCGCTCTAAGTCACGATCAGTCTTCAGGGCTGTCCTCATGATAACTTTCACAGCACTGAATTTACATCATTTTAACTAAAAAGGGATAAATGTAACTCCTTGGATAAACCATTCTATCTTTCTGCATTCTCACTTTTCTGCAATGCTATCAGCAATCATATTTCTATGTGTAGATAGTTTTCCATCTTCCTTACCTCTATTATAATTTTCCATTTAAAACACACTCTGGCATAATTAGACTGCTTTTCAAGATCAGTCAGCCCTGGTAGGAACAAGTATCTCTCTTGGAGAAAAAGCAATTGCTTTGGCATAACCAAGTTACTAACGATAGGTCCATTATATAATCAGCAAATTGGTGTTTCTGCTGGCTGTTTCTTTTCCTCTTGCCTCCATAATCGTTCTCGGTTCAGTCAGACATTTGCGATTCATTTAGTAAATGGATAAAGTAAGCATTTGGATTTTTACCAATTGTGCTGCATCGTGCTGATTACTAATTGCAGCTGTTGCATTTCACTGTGGAAATATCTACTTTTCAGCATAAATATGATGATCTTGCAGGCACAGATGAACATGCAAGTGCCCTGTGTATCACTTGTGTTTCCTGTTTCCTTTATGTAAAGAGTCTTTTCATCTCCAGGGGATGATGAATCCCAGCATGGGCTGGTAGCTTCCTTGTGTAGCTAAAGTTCCACTGTGTACTAAAGTATAAATCTACTCATTTTACTTTATGAATCTCATTAACTTTAGTAACTTCATTTTCAATTCCTCATAATTTCATATAGCTCTCATCCTATAGGATAAATGTTCCATTTTCAGGCTCATCCTACCAAACAATCATCCCTTCATCACTGTCTTTACCTGATTTTTTCCAGTTTAAGCAAAATACAGTGTAGCTATTTCAGCACAACAGTTCTTGAGAGGAAATTGGTTTCCATTATGAGTAAAAAACCCCAAATATGTAATTTTATTCTGTTTTATTTATTCTGTATAATTGATCTGCAAAGCACTTCAGCCTGCTCTGCGTTAGACGACATAGTATGGAAGAAAGTCACTTGGATATTTAACTCCACTTCCGTAGAACATATTTTGAAATGCTACTAGCATGTTACATTAATAATTAATTAATTTAAAGTCCTCATTCCCAGTATTTAGGCAATACCAAATAACTAGAACCAAAAATTAACAGAAAATTTCAAGCTAGCTCAGCAGTAAATTGCCACTACCTGTTACAATTCATGGTTGCTGAAGTCCACATCTCCAAATAGCCAAGAAAGCCTCTAGAGGTAAATAAATAAAAAAAGAAACCTTCTAAAATTATCTGGCAGGGGCAGACTAAAGCAGAGGATTCCTGTTGTGGGAGTTCTCCTATGCAACACGTACATTCCCAATGAGCAAGCCCAGGCATATTTGTTTTTACACAGTCGTTTCCACACCAAGACACATTTCCATTCCCCCCTCCCTCCTTCTGCTTTTGTATTCCATCGTCCACATCAACAATTAGTGGAAGTGCCTGGCTATGCATGTTCACATTGTTCCCAGACTTTTCTCTCCCCCAGTGAGCTCTGAAGACCATGTATTATTTGATGTGACATGACTTGGAGGCCTTCTACAGCAACAGCTGCATACAGCAAAGCAGACAGAGACAAGGAAGAAGTTAGTTAGTCCTCATTACAACTATCTGGGACAGTGAGACTCAAATTAGTATGTGTTAATCTCTTAGCACAATAGCCCAGGTGATTGGACTTTAAATTACTTAGTCTTGTAAACCAAAAAAACCCAAACCCCACCAGAAATAAAAACAGCCTAAAGGTCAAGATACAAAGTCAGCTCGTTGTTCTATTTGTTTTGTGACATTAAAAGACAGGATATGAAATCGAAAATAATCTTAGTACAGCTAGAAACTAAATCCAGATGTTGTAACATCAGGCAGAAGCATATTCATAATGTGTTTTTTTCTGAAATAATTAAATATCTATTGCATTTTCCATCACAGTTCATTTCTCTGCAACATGAGCGATTTGCCAGCTTGTGCATACACACTGAATGTACTCAGTTTATAGTAAACAGCTGCACACAGGGCAGCTTCCCTTCAAACACACAGGCTCTGCACTTGCGTCCTTACACGTTTTTTAAATTAACCTAGTCAAGTGCACAGAACATTCAAGGCCATAAAACATAATCAAAGGTACCTATTGCTCTCTGGAAATGAACTCTTAAAAATATCTTCTCTGAAAATTGATGTTTCCTTAGAGCGTATACTTAATATTTCCTCTAATTTTGTTGCTAAAGTCCAGAGATATTAGATTTTACCGTTCCTCCAAGAGAAGGTGATCCCCAGACATATGCCCCCAGATGTTCAGCCTGTGTGTTCCAACTCTCACCCGTTAAAGTGCATATGCTGATCACTGCCATTGATATTACCAGCCTTTGCTTTTACGTGTGTGCTTCTTGCTCAGTTCCTCCAACCCAAATACAGTCAAGGCTAAAAGCTTGTTTTACAACTGATATGTACAGAGAAACTTCAAAGACTAAGTTGGTTACTCCATCAGCTTCTCACAACCCGAGGAGCTCCCCTGTGTCCTGCCGGCTCTCTCTGGTGACCTCAACAAGCAGCAGCCCACAAAGCAATATTGACACTGACTTGCAGAACTCCAAATACCTTTAAACCCAAATGGCTCTGCTTCATCAACATGCTGACAAAAAGTGTATGCAGATTATGGCAGTGAAATATATTTTTTCTTTTAAAACATTTATATTTGAAAGTACATTTGAAATAACTATCCACAGTGAGTCTAAACAGATTAAACGCCTACAGTAGTTCATAAAACTTTGAAAGTTTACACAGGTAAAAAACATATAAATAAAAAATTCTCTCAAATTTTAAATGATTGCAGCTTTTTCTCAAATTAAATTGAAAAGTTGAAGGGAACAAAAAGGGAATTTCTTTCTGAAGTCTTTATCATATGTAATACATGGTCACTCTCAGTCAAACATAAGGACATACGTAGACATCGTGTCACAATGGATTGGGCTGCACTAAGTATCAGTATTAGTTTCAGTCTTTATCATCAAGAGAACAGATGATATTTATCTCTTACCAAATTACTTCCTAGTATTACTTTCAATCTTTGTTCCATGAAAAACAAGCTTCTGACTTGTTTTTTTCCGTTTTTTTTTTTTTTTCTTCCATTTTATCTATCAGGTATAAGAGAATATTACTGGGAGTGGAAAAGTAGGAAAACCAGCTTCGGTTTTGTAATACAGGTACAAATAGCAGAGGGGGAAGAATGGCATCTTGAAAGATGTAAAGCTCGATTTTCAAATGTATTTAAGGATATTCTGGTGCAAGTGGACTAGTAGGATCTTCAAATACTGCACAGGGACCTAATGTGTCTAAATTCTTTTGAAAATCCCATCTCTCTGGACTACTAGGCTTCTTAGCACGTATTTGTTTTCTGAAGGATTAATCTTGTGAATGGCATTTCAAGTAAATTTGAGTCAACTGTTGTTCTCAGATTTTTGGATTTCAGATTATAGACAGATGGATACCAAATGTGAATGAGTTACCAAGGCTTACAAAGTTACCACTCAATTGTTTTATCTGACAATGTACACCATGAAAATAAAACATGTTGGCTAACTAAGAAGGCATTGTAAGGCAACATGTTTTATTCAGCATTGCAGTGGGATAGGAAGATGCATATAGTTTGTTAATAAAGCCAGCTGGTGAAGAGCAGCTTGCTTTGCCTTGGTAACTATTGGTTGAGGTCCACCAGGACAGCTAATAAATACTGGGTGAAAACCCTTTTTTTCTTGTTAAGTAATGGAGACTAGCCCACTACTGTACGTGGCTAAGTAAGGCACGTTTCCTTTTACTGACTTCAGTGTTTTACAGCTGAAAATCAGAAGAGTTCATTTAACAGCAACTTCTGCATGCCAACTGATGGTGCCGCCCCAGGTCTGCCACAGTGAAAGGAGCCAGAAAAAAGAATTGAAGTAATTGCAGTTTTTGAATTACCAGTATTACTTTATAAAGAAAAATGCTGGCATGTACCCTCCTGCCTCTGCATAACTTAGAACACGTACAGTCATTCTCAAAAACATAAAAAATATAAGGAAAATGTATAATTAATCGTCACCCAACTAAAAGAAGTCTATTAAATTAATATTTACCTTTAACATCAACTAGCTAAACAAAAGGGCAAAGAGAACAGCTGAATAACATCTTCCACCTCCCATTCATTTCAGGCTGTAAATCTTATGTTTATGAACAAAGTTGGCTCAACTTTTCAGGCAGCAGAAGCTCTCCATTTTCCCATAAAAAATGTAGTTGATCTAGTATTAATGGCAGGAGTATCCAAGAATAGTTTTGAGACCATGCTGGTATTCTCTTTCGTGCACTAGCTGGCAGCAGTATTGGGGAATGCCCAGCTCCAGCAACTGGAAGGACAAGTCAGTGGAGTGCAGGAATGGAGACAGGATGCCTGCAAACTTTTTGGAGGGTGCTGTAGGTTGAACATGGCTGGTAAAGTGCTGTTTCCCAAACCCCATCTGCTTGAGTTTATAGATGACTGCTTGCTAAATGGCTGCAGATGCCTTGTTTCAAGAACTCTACAACTGATGTGCCACCAGCTATTCAGAAAAAAAAAAAAAAGACTAACATTTCACAGCTTTCAACAACCACATGAACCACACGGAGGGTGTGATAATTAGGCACACTCATTGAAGTACCACTTTTGATGCTGGAAGTTAATATAGTCTTCTCTAATTTATCTAATATCCTCAATCCTTGGTTTTCTGGATCAGACTGCCAAAAGAGTCCTAAGAGTGTTGTTTTAGGACACAGCACGACTGTCTGTAGACATTTGACTGGAATCCTTTCACTTCACACATTTTTTTCAAAAGCAAAAGGAAAGATACTTTCCATCACTGCTGACATAGGTTGAGCTTGTACGTGGATGCTGGTGGGACAAATACCTTAGGAAGAAGGTTGGGCTTATGCTTAAGATAAGTGAACTAGGTCTCAAGACTTCACAAGTCCAACTGTCACACTCCTGTACAACATGGGACAAGTTGCTTAAACTCCAACCATCTACTTGAATAGCAGTACTGCAGGGACAATGTAATTTCCTCTGACGTGCCTCTCGTCTCTAACATCTATCAAGGCTTTAAATTCTTCAGCAAGTTTGTCTTTACTAACATATGTATCCTTATGCATGCTTAGACGTCTAGCTCAACAGCATTCAGTCATGGATGGAAAGAACATCCCAGAAGGTGTTTCAGTGTTTCAATGTGGCACACATACTTTAAAAATTTATTCTTTGTGGACCTCAAGCTTCAGCCATTCAGCAATGCAAAGCTTACATCAAGGACTCTCCTCTGCCCAACCTCAGGCAATACAGCAGATAGGTAGAGATTCAGACAGCTAGATGAGGATGTAGTGCTCTTATCCCTGAACTGTTTTTCCTCATTCCTCTTGGTTTAGATCACACTTCCAACACAGAAGCCATGATTAATACTCAAAAACAGCAAATCCCCCTCTAATTAATTTATGCAAAAGGAATGACAACACACGATGAAAACCACATTCCAGAAGATGCAATGCTCTACTGAGAAGCTGGCAAACTCCCATACATACTGTGAGTAATACTGACTAAGCACCTTTTTTTATCTCTTCCTTACTGTCCCTTTCTTCCAGAAGCCTTGTTGGGACTATTGTGCCTCCAGTTTCAACTCCCATCTCAGTGCATGCTTTTCCCATGAGTCTCTACACAACATGGCCAAATCCAATTTCACTCCCCAGATGGACACTGTGCCTTTGGGACAAGATCCAACCAACTGTGGAGTTAAATTCAATGTGTAGTGGCTGAACAATATTTAGTCTCAAGGAACTTTCACTTGCCTAAATGCATTCCTTCAGAGCAATGAACTTGTGCAGTCTCCATCCCTGGAGATACTCAAAATCCGATGGGACACAGTCCTGAGCAACCTGGTCTACCTGACCACAGGGTCAGCAGGACGATTGGACTACACAATCTCCAGAGGTCTCTTCCAATCTCAACTATTCCGTGATTCTTTAAAAACACTTGTTAGCAGTTACACCTTTTAAAAGCCACATCACCAAAAGCCAGACAACACAGGCTCAGCAAACATATTAAATGCACAACTATTTAAAGGCATAGAGCAGTTCTGAATCTGTGGAAACTTGTCAAAGATTATGGCTAGGTAGCAAAAATAGAGCCATCATGATACACTTCATGATTCTGTGCATAATTCCAGGTGTCTTTCCTGATTTCCATGTAGAGTCCATTCAAAATAACTGGTATGCAGCTAACAACCCATTTCTTCCCCTAGACAGGCTATAGGCAATGCTAATGGAACCTGTTTAGTCCATCACATTCTTACAACTACGCCTTTTCTTTGGAGAGTTTGTCTTCACTGAAACATTTCTTCATGCTTGGATCCAAATTTTACCCCTAATCTAGCTCACCAAGTATTGATTTCTCTAATTCCACAGAAAACATGTTTCCAAACTTTCCTAAAGGAAACAACAGGCACGTAGCTTCCACAAACCACATCCGAACTTCAGTCATTCATAAAAGACCACTAGTAAGTCTGCAACTGAGCAGGAAAGTCCTGTGTTTTTTTAGTGCTGTAAGCCAACACTCTGACCACTCTTACAGCTTTTCTTTTTTCAGCTTGCAGAAGCCAAGTATTTTCTTATTTTCTTTGTTCCAGCAGCATTACCAACATGAAAAGATGACTGAAAATTGCACAAGGCCTGTTGTGAATAAATGATGATAAAGGCTTGATAACATGGTACATAATGCTTATAATGCACACACTTCCTCCTAATGACACTCCAGATCTATGAATGTGTTCTCCAGCAGCTTAAGAAAGGCATATAGGTATACCACCCTGATTGCAAAAATAGATTAAGTCTTCAACTTATGACATAGGTTCTGTTTTTGGAGCAGGTCACAGGCACTCTTTGCAATAATGACTGTAAGGTCTGAACAATCACGGTGTGTGATATAAATGACAACCATGAAACACATACTGCAATGCATTTGCTATGCATCCCACTAAGTCACGTGAACATAATGTAATTTATTGTCATGCTAAATTATATGAAAATTTAAAGGACTCTGTATCATTCTATGAATCCTCAATGTCAAAAACTGAAGTACCATGTTGTTTTGGTTCTCTACCATGTAAATAATGCTTTCATGCTTTAAAGATTTCATATGGAGTTATATGCAAGCAATTTAAGAGAGACAGTAATACAGAAGCAAACACTAAACTGAAGAATTATACTCTAGTTTCTACAACTACCTAAAGAATAAACATAAAAGTCATTCTGCAGCAGAAATTGTCTTCTACATCACCGTTTCAGCTCACTGCTAGTACTAGAAATAGCTCAGTAGTAGCATAGCACGATATCACCAAACCACCAATAATATTTTATATTTATTGATGGCATCTTGTGTTGATGTGTATACATAAGTTCTCCTTTCCAGGAGAAAAACAAACGCCATTCAAGATACATTCAAGCTGCTTTTTCTTTTTGTCTGTGAAGACATGCATAACTCTCCCTATTTGTTAGGCCATAACACTTTCTCGAGTGTGTCTACAGTGCAAACAATAGTAGAAAATTGAGACAGCACTCCTCTGCAACCAGATCAGGCCCTGAAAGCAGGCTAATTGTCAAAGCCTGATGATCAGTCTAAGGTAACGTAGCCCACAAAGGGGCTATTTCTATGCCAGACAGACATATTCTGTGACATCTCCTGTCTGCTACTGATGTCTTCCTTGATGTTTCATTTCTCTTGTAACCAACTCTGCTCTTTCATTATTCCCTATGCACGGGATGCCTTTTGATATAAATTCAGCTCTTCTTCAAAGGGATGAGAATTACATGTGGTACTTCAATCACCATGAATGTCTATAATCTGGTTTACCAACAGCCATGCTGACACAGTTTTGGCTCCTTTCTATTCCCATTAGCCCTGCCAAGCAGCACACAGGCACACCAACCTACTTCCATGACTGTCCATACATCATCACCCAAATGACTGTTGAATCCTGTCTTCAGGGTCAAATCCTGCTTTCAGTCACATCTGAGCAGCTCCCTTGAATGCAATGTGGTGCCCAGGCGAAACTGGGCATAAGTTGAACCTTGCAGGTCTGTGAACAGGCACTGGAACCTCACAGGTGGAGATCACTACTTTCCACTTCACTCCTGATCCCTCTAGGAGCATGACATTTTCTTCTGTTTCAGTAATTCTCAGTACAAGCACGGTGTGAGTAACCTTTCCTGAGACTAAAAGTCTCACCATCCACATTTCTGTGAGGTTCCTTCCACATTCATGACTTATTGCTCCAAGGAAATTCACACTCCTCTGAGCCCACAGCCCTCACAGGCTCACAGGTATAAATAAAGAAGGTTGGATGAGACTATTTAGGAGCAGAATCTACCAGAAAAAGCAATGTTTTAAAGAAGCAGTACTTTTCTATAAGCTGATGATCAGTTTGTGTTATGTTTTAAAACCAAACAGACTAAGAGCTTCCTTAATTACAGTGGTAGCTATTACGACAGCAAACATGAATTCTTTCTTTTTTTCCTTCAGATAGATTCAAAGTGCAATTTCGACACTCCTGAGCAAATACCTCTTGCCCTTTCAGATCCTTAATATATCAGCCCTTTAGGGAGGAATCCAAATTTAAACTTCAAGGCCACAGACGCTCAGGAAGACTCAAAGCCTGCACTATGAGAGCAAGGGGGAGGACAGCTGCAGATTTAATTTTAGGGAAAAATTTCTCTCTCCTCTGTCTCCCTCTCCCCCCACCCCCTTTTCCCAAGAAAACAAACAAGCTTTTTTCATTCTTAGATCACATTGGAAGCTGATTCCCTCATCTCCTTTGAAATAATTGACCAGCTTATTCCTCACCTGCAGCTTCCTAAAGTGATCTCTAGACTGAAGCGCTGTTCTCATCAGCCCACCCAGCAATTATTGGGAGCCAAGAAGCAGCCTGCGAAAACTGTGACAGAACAAAATCATTTCCCAGTGATTTATTAGGCATGCAGCCATTAATGACTTTGCAAGTGTGGAAAGCAAGATGGAGGGGCAGAGCCTGAGCCAACACTGGCTGTCAGAACATCATTGTCATCTATCGGGTTAGAAATATTTAAGCTATCTGATGTTTCACCCTGGCATCATGACATAACAGGCCTGGAAACAGCAATAAATTGGCACATTGAGGAGTCTGTTAAAAATCATAGACATTGACAAAGAAACGGGAGAAAGTGTGCAGAGATGTTTGTTTGTGTGCCAGTGAAAATAAAGGATCCTGATCTCCAAAAGCATCCTTCTACTGCATCAACTCTGCTGTCAAGGGCTGAAGTACCAGAGGCAACAGCCATTTCACTGAATTCAAAGATGTTTTTATATGCAGATGTTATTTTTGTCCTTATTGTGAAAAAATCTCTTGGTTCTTTTGAATAAAAAGTCACCTTGTGATGTATTTGGGAAAAATCCAAGGAAGTGCCAAGGTTCTGCAATTTCCACCTGCTGGGAGCAGCAGGTGCTTGGCACTTGCCATGGTGAAGCTCTTGAGACAGGTTCTGCCCTCAGTTGTGCTAGCGTAAATACAACATCACTTTGCTGGCACTGACTGAATTATCCCAGACGAAAGTCAAAGTAAGCAAGAGCAGAATCTCTCCTTTTTTTGTTTTGGAGCAACACGGGATTACAATGGTAACATTAACATTAGAACGGATCAATTTTGCAAGATGGCAAAAGAACATACTGATCTCACTGCTGTGAGCTCCTACTCAGCAGACAATTACGTCCCATCTTAGAATAGAGTTTTAAAAATGTTCAAAGCAATGTACAAGCATTAACTTCTAATGGCTTAAAAAGGAATTTTATAATGCTAATGTCTTCTTATTATAGATGTGATGCATCTAGAGAGCAAAGGTTTCTATTCAAATCTGTAGCAGCTTTCAAAGATACTTGGACCAGAAATTTCCATTTAGGCATCTCTAATTTCAAGACTTCAGAACGTGTTGCTGGGAAAGACGGAGGTTGATATGACCTCTACTTTACAAAGGCTCCTGCAATTCTATTAAGGTCCATCTCAATTACTACTTTGTTATTTAGTTGTGTATTTGCAAAGAAAACGACAAACAAAACAAGAAGTTATTCAATCAGTCCAGCAATTTAGTAAACACTTCCCTGACGTGCTAACAGAATACCGTGGCCCTCACTTTACTCTTGGCTACTCAATGACAAGTTGAGAGCAGCTAGGAAACCCAACTGGCAGGAACTTAGTGGTCTACCACTATTCCCAGAAGCAAGGGTTGGGCACCACCCACTTATGCCAAAGGAGACTGAGTACAGAAAGAGGGTGAAAATAGTGTTTCCAGACTTTTTGTATCATGTTTTGTTCTTGCTTGAGAAGAAGGCACCTGAGAAAAGCCCCGGAGTATTGCAAGACACAAACCCAGCTTTCTTAAATTGATCCATTTTTTCCCCACTGTCACAGGGAAACCTCAAAAATAAAAATATATGGGAGAGAGAAGAAAAGCATACAACTTTCTTTTCAGACGTGCCTATTATTCCACAATCCTCTAACCTAATTGTAGCATATTTTGCATTATTTTTTTTTCACAATATTTGTCTTACTTTTTCAGTCAGCATTTCTATGTGACTAATAAATATATTTTAGGGTAGCCTGCATCACAACAGTACCTTTCTGTCCCACTGCTTTCTCTTTCAGAACTGACTCCTTTCTCCCCTCCTACTCAGACCTTGTTAGTCCTTCTCTTGTTCCTAATTTGAAGATCTCAATGAGCAAGAATTACATGTCTCAGCAATAAACATGATCTCACAGCAAAACAAAGAAGAGGACGAACAAAATAAAAATTACTGTCTGGTGAAAGCTCCCTTGACAACTACAGCTACACTGACAGGCGCCACTGAAATAATAGGAACGATGCTTCAAAACAACAGCCAAGAAAACGTTATGAAAGAGAAAAAAAAACAGTCTAAATGGATCTTTTCAAATGCAGATTCCACTGTCAAATGAGGAGAATGAGAGAAATGCTCTTTCTTATAGCACAATCATATTTAAATTCTGCCATATAACAGAGAACCACCAAAAATGTGAGTACAACCTGAAAGATCCTGGGCCCAATAGTTCATCTGAGGAGTGCTAGAATGATGCAGAATGGAACAGAAGGATCGTATTTTGGGGATGGAGAGGTGGGATATTACCATATCTTGAATTGCTTCCAACTGGGTGAACAATAAAACTCACGTCGACTTCAGTGCAATATCAGGCATTTGCAGGCTTGTATCTGAATACTACCACTAGCTAGGTGACAAACCACATGGCAAAGAAGCCAAGAGATTAATGAACGTGAAATATTGGGGCCCTCTACTAATGATCTTCCATCCAAGACAGAACTAAGGCAACATTCATGAAGAAAGGGAGGCAATTAAGAAAAAACATTAGCCTTCCTCTGTCAATAATGCTTAAGTGCAAACAAGTTACTTCGGCACTTTTTCCACCTTAGCTTCACAACCATAAAATGGGGAAAATTGCTGTAAGTACTGGTGTGACCAGAGTTATCTGCTGGCTGAAAGGTATTTCAAAAGTACCAGATGGATCCTGTAAAATTCTGCAGCAACCACACCATCTCCCATACTACCTATGGCTCTTTAGCAGGCAAAAAAATGCAGCTTCTTGGAGCAGAGGTGGAGATCTAGCTACACAGAAGTTCCTGGCTAGACTGAGTCAGAGGTGAGGGGGCTATGGAAAGAGATGGCAGAGACAATGTAGCAGACAGGATGGAAAGGAATAAGCTGCATACGGTGAGTGGCACTTTGGTGTGGTACATTTTATTTTCTTGGTATTTTACATCCCTATTGTGAAATACTGCTGGTAACATGGCAAAGATTATTGCCTAAAAATTCTAGTCACAAATGCATAGGCAACACCCATGTTAGCAGAAACAGACCCTTTTATCCTAGTACTGACTGCACTCAAAGCTCCAGAAGTTTGGCTTGGGCTCCTGGGCTTGCATTCCTCTCCAGAGAAAAATGAAATCTGCAGAAGAGCCATGTATTTCTCCCCCATTTTATTCCACATGCTCAAGACACCTAATAAATTTGCTTTGACTTCTTATTCTTCCCTAAAATAAAGGAAAAACTTAGCACCAGAAATATCTTTTTGCTCCCTAGTGGCCTGGCAGAGACACGTGTAGGACTGCTTCCCACTTTTATGTAATGAGGTTTTTTTTAAAAAAAACACCAGACTGCACAGAAAAAGATACAGAGACTCGGTCATTTCTTGCCAGAAGCACTGAAACCAAAAGCACATAGTGACTGAGAATGAAAACCTAAACAGTTACATAGATAACAAGAACATCCTAATAGTAAAGAAAAACAATAATCAGAAAGGCATGTAAACTCTGAAGACAGAGCCAGGCAGCCTTCTAGTACTCACTGAGAAACTTTTGGTCTGAAGTTATTCTGTATCTATATACTATAGTTTCTTGCATGTTTCTTTATAGCGTGAATATACAAAACAAGAGTTAGTGAACAGACTGCATGGCTCACTAGTCTGCTCCACCATGGCAATACAACTGTCCCTGCTCTTTCAGCAATAAACAGACTGCTCGTATCCAAATCTGAGCAAGCTCTGGGTTCCCCCTGCCCTGGGAAATTCAGATGTCGCTTAGTCTTGAGAGAGGGAAGAGTCAGATTAAACACTCTGATTCAGGCACAGGGCACGGACAGTTCCCAGAGCCAAACCTGGGGATGTCGAGACCAGCGTTCAGGGTGAACAGATCTTTCGCTAAACCGTACTGCAAGTCTGCGTGGGAACTGGATGAGACATACTGAACCAAACCCAGAGCCCAGGGCAGAGGAGCAGTGGTGCAGCTGGAGTTATTCTCACTTCTCTGTGCCATGAACACTGCACACTGAGCTCCCAGCACTGCAAGGGGGGCAGAGACCAGGGGAGCCCCCCATGCTGCAACCCACCCCAGATGTGGAGGACTCGCCTGTTGCATGGGCTGCACTCCCCAGCCCAGCATCCCCCAAACTGCAGACCTCAGCAGCAGGAAACAAGTCTCTCTGCCTTTCGCTGCGCTATATGTCAGAGAAAAACATGCCCAGCGCCCAAGCCACACCAGCTGCCGAAGGGGAGGAAGAGCAAGAAGCCACTTACGGGGATGTGCACTCGCAACATGAGTTTCTTCTGGCTGGAGCTTTTCCTGCTGCTGGAGGCATCTTTCTTCTTGTCCATGGCAGTGCTTCCCATCCCTTCTCCCAGGCGTGGTACTGGGCGATGGATCTGGAGAGGCAGGCTCCTCTTCCACTTTTCCGCACGATCCCACCGGCCGCAGTTACTCCAGGCTCCTTATTTTCTTTTTTC
>VYXH01000013.1:35550-66870 GCA_013397275.1 Burhinus bistriatus | reverse complement strand
GGAGGGAGAGGAGCTGGGGCTGTGCCCGCATTCCCCGGGTCGCTGGAGCACGGCGGTGGGCGAAAAGGCTGGGTTTCACCTAGCCAGAAACGCACAAAGGCGGCGCCGTTCCTTTCCCTCCCGACCTGACAGGCTGATTCCTCCCCTTCCCCGGGATTTCTCCCGGCCGTGCCCTAAAGGAGGGTTATTTCCCCCGGAGGCAGCCCCCTTCCCACCCCTCCGTCCCCGCAGCGCTCCCGGGCCAGCAGCACCCTTGCGCAACCCGGCTTCGCGCAGCCCGGCCCGGCTGCTGCAATGGCCCCGCGGCCCGAGGGACGGCGCTGGGCAGGAGGAGCAGCCCGGCGCCCCTGCGAGGCTCACTCCCGCTGGGTAAACCCGCCGGGCTGCCCGGCCCCTCGCTGCCGGAGAACCTGTGCCAAGCCCAGGAGGGCCCCATTCCACTCTTGAACATAGGTTTTTCCGCTCCCTCCCTCCAAAAAGCCTTCAAACGCGAATGCAAACTCAGGCGAGCAAAAAGAGGCAGATCACACCCCGCGGGCAAACGATTTTGGCGTTACAGAGTATCAGAAAATGAAAAGCTTTCAGAATCCACTTCACCTGTGGCTGCGCCGGTTGCTGGTGTTTCGGAGCACGCTGCCTCGCAGCTACAGAGCAAAACCATGCCAATGCCACCTCTGCTGCCAGGCAGGCTTTCAGGGCTGAGATTTTTGGACAGCAAAGAGAGAGAGATGTCTTTGCCCTAAACCAGCAAGTGGTTTTCATGCATATAGAAACAAACACACATTCTGGATCAAAATAGGAGTTTTTGTTTTAGAAGTGACTCTTCTCCCCTTGACAATCTCTGCACTATTGTACACTGTCTGAATTTGACAATTAGACCAAGCCTGTTACAGCCACAGACCTTCGATCACATCACTTAAACACAGATTTTCAGTGGGTTCAAAGCTGTGCATGTATGCATTCACAGTCTATACCATAATTACCTCTGTCAGATCTTACGGGATTCTATAAAACAATGATTTATAAGCATTAAGGGGAAAAGGGGAAGTGTTTTCCACAAAAATCTTCTGAAAAAAATGCAGGATTGTGATGGCTATCTTCAAGAAATCCAAGAATTCAGATTTATTGCCCTCCATATGGAAGTCTCGGGATTTAACAGATGCAATGCTAGGTCAGGTATGGTCTGTAGCCGTTTCTCTAAAACCATACAGAATCAAATAAAAATACAAACCCTCTTCTTTAATGTTATATATAACTGTCCTATAGGTTCCTACAGGACATCATGGAAGGAAACAGACCCAGAAATGAGACCGCAGGGGTTAAAAACATTGTCACTGGGTCAGACGGGGATATTAACGGCACAGGAACGGAGGAAGCAGAATTCCCCCAGCCAGTAAAGGGTGCCTGGGGCAGCCTGGGAGTCTCCCCGAAAAAGAGGAGCAGGGTCTGTAACATGCTTTCCCCCAACATTTACATAAACCCTTCTGCCAAGGAAGTGCTGCTGCCAAGGGATATGGGAATGACTGACCCCTGGAATCAAGAAGTGAGAAAATTCCTAATAACATGTCTATCAAAAAGCTGTCATGACATTTTTCATTGCTAGTATTGGTCTTGAAAGTTAAAAAATAAGGAAAAAAAAAATGCAGAATTTCTTTAGAAGGATTTTAACGCTAGGTATCCTAAGTAAGCAGATCTCCTGGCTGTTCTTTATTAAATTAACAAACATTTGAGGTGGAATAAAATCTACCATAGATATAACAAATGCCCTTATTTATGCAGAATTGTTTCCTACAATATTATATTTTATTTTCCACATTTACTATTTTAAATCTAAATAAATTCCTTTTCTTCTTATAGATTATTTATATGAATAATGGTGGATAATGTGAAATAAGTTTTAGGAAGTAACATAAAGGCAGTATGGCCAAACTCTCAAACCTAAAAAAAACCCATGATCAGCCTCCCCCCCCTCCATGATATTGCCTTGAGCATATTTATAACTTCAATAACACCACAATGTGGAGTTGTTCTTATTTTTCTCCTTTGATCCTCTAAGATCCCAAATATGACCTTTGATCCTCCAGTCATATTTTTAAACTTTTCATTGCAGCTCTGAGGATTAGAGACATATTTAAAAAAAAAAACAAAAACCAAAGCCAAAATCCTCCTACAGTTGTGAGACTTCAGGAGCTTGACTCCCCATAAAATCAAGTATTAATAAGACCCTGCTATAAAATAAAGGAATCACCAATTATTTCAGACAGTAAGGCATCATGTTTTTATCCTTCTTTATTTTTACCTTTTGGGGACAAATGCAGCCACCATATGAACCAGCAACACCACAAATACTTTTAATGAGAATTAAAATTATTTTTTCCACGTTAAATTCTGTCAGTTTGACTATAAACAAACGTGTTTTCAGAGGCATGTAAGCATCTAAATTACTAATTTCGCAGACAAATGAGTACCAAAATACTTCTGTGAATATCACCCTAAGTACTTAGAGGTTTCATGCACCCCCAGGGGGGCAGCAGAAGAGGATCTCAAACACACCAGCCACATTTTGCCCTCCCTAATGCCGCCTAAGTGCTCCCCATTACCAAGCCATACCTGTAACTCAGCGCAAGCACCACATGCAGTTTGGACTACACCCCGCCACATGACTTGCCCTAGTTATTCCTTAAATACAGGTTGAGTCAATTTTTCCATGATAAATTCCCAGAGTACATTCCTAAGTTTATAAAATAGCTATAAAATTTTGCTTTGAGCCTTGGTTGTATTGACTGTAGTCGCTGTAAGTAAAATAGTATGTCACCGGCTAACTTTTGTGCTGAAATTTTACATGCAATATGTAGAGATTTTTTTAAGACTTTCAATTTAAGCAAAAAAGTGTGTCTAAAAAAAGTAGTCCATGGGGAGAATTATGTGAGTTGCTGGTGGTTTTTAAGTCTTTATTAAGACCGACATTTTTTGCTAAAGCTTTACAGTTTGTTATTAGTAATATTGCCAAGCATTTATATATTTTATTACAGAAAAAAACTGTCTATGAAAATAACTATGGTTCTTTCTCTTCAGGCTACATAGTTAATCTTACTGTGAGCATTTCATGTAGATTTTTCACACATGCAAGCTGTAAGTATTTTGCAGCCACTAAAACCTGCAGAAGTCCCATTTTTAGGGACTAAATTTCCCACTATAAATAATGCCTATATTACACCTGGATAAATATTGTAATTTCTCAGATCTACCACATTATTTCTTATGTATATATATGCATATATTCTTACTTGGGACTCACAAACCTTTTTAAAATGTTTCCAGGATTTAAAGACAAATCCTTGAAAATCAATATATTTTGAAATCTGGGTGCCCAAGAACTCATCTGGCTATTACTGGTGTCTGGTATCTCAGCACCTACTATGCTTCATCACAGCTAATTTTCTGTTTGTTTTCTTCTTACGCTAACTTTTATCCATGTTGGTCTCTGCAGTTCCTCTTCCACCTGTCCCCTTCTGCTCTGCTTCATATTCCACCTCTTCTTCTCATCCTTCCATTTTTGTTCTCCATCTTTCTCTGTTCTCCAGTCCACTGCTCACATTCCTGAGTGTGCATAAAGTCAATTGTCCGGTTTCTGTTCAACATAATTATTAGGTTGAATTCGACCCTGCTGCGTAGGGCTCCTTAACGTAACCAACAGTACAATGTAATTAACATGATGCAGTATCAGGATGCAGTAGTCCCTAGACAAGTCTTTTCTGTCGAGGCCAGAGAGGACACACACCCCTACATCTGTCTGCCCATACTCACACTCTCACCTGCTACGCACCGACGCTCAGCACAGTGCAGGGATCACTTTTCAAGTAGAATATAGTCAAGATGAGGAAATACCTGTAGACAGCTAAATTGCATTTTTTGCAGCAAAATTGCAATTAAAATGGTCTTCCATGGGGAAATTTGCAGGGGAAATTGCAAGCCTGCCAGGAAAGCCAAACTGGCTGAAGTAAGGTGAGATAATGAGGTTAATGAGAGAGGAACTTCTGGTCCCCAGAAGGTCCCCAGGAACACAACAGCAGCAAAGACTGACAAATGTTTATGCTGAAGGAGAGAGGGTTGTGTGGTCAGGTGGCTGTGCTTCCTCTCCAGGCTGTCAGCCGCCTTCTGGTATACGAGTGGTTACTGAGGTAAATTCTTTCTCTTCACCTGAAGCCCAGCAGCTCACGGTGCTTTTTTAAAGCTGCGTGCTCTGGTTGAGCCATTCTGCCCTACAGCTCTCTCCCTCTTGCTCACACAATTTCTGCTGGTGTGCTGGTCACTCCAGAGCCACTGCACTGATTCACCCACTGTGTCAGCGAGATGTCTTCTCATCCGGACCATAACGCAGAGGTGAGGAAGTGAGAGAAGCAGTTTCATAGAAATTTTCTAGGCTGTTTCTCTAATGTAATCTGACTGCTAATTTCTCACCAAAGAGCCAAAGGCAGGGGCAGTTTTCTGAGATTCTTTTCCTTAAAGTGTCTCAGCTGCAGATCTTGTGCAGCTTGACAGTTGAACCTGGGTATCAAAAGTTTCAGAAGTCTTCGTCTGAAATGAGTAGGCCCAAGCAATGGATTAATTCGATACACAGAGAGCCACAGTATGGTTGGCATGGGCACTGGTGCAAGGATTGGTAGGAGGGTCCCTGTTTTGCAGCTGCAATGCTTGCCTCACTATCTCCTATCTTCACGGCTCCACAGCAGTTGCCTGCATACTCCATAGTACTGACACCGCAAGAAAAGATGCAACAACGGTAAATCAGACGGGTGCATGATGATGTGACCCGAACCCCGCTGTGTGGTTCACATTAGTGCTACCACTGTACTGTAGACTATGGTGAGAGGTAAGTTCAGATTCTCATTTGTATCACTATAGTGTAAGAGTGAAATAAGAATAGTAGTCTCAGTGTCACCTCTGCATAGAAAGTGTCTGGGAGACCTGATTAGGTACAAACATGAAAAACACATTTTCTTTTTTGAAACAAAACAGCTTGATAAAAGACCTTGAAGCTGATTTTTCAAGGTTCACACAACCTCTCTTGGTTCTGAGAGCCAGGAGAGCCTTTCAATGATCAAAGTACCTTCTGAGATAGATAGTATTTTTTTTATATATTGATTTCTCTATACAAAAAGATTTCCATTGACTGGAATGATGCTGTTCAGCCTCAAGTTTTCTTAGTACTGAAGAATCACAGAAGAAATGGACAAAGCCCTGTAAAGCATCTAATTTCCTCCTTACTGATACACGGAAATTTCTTTTGTATTTTCTACTGATGGTGATTCAGACTTTCTGGCTGTTAGCCAGACACAATACTTAGTGCTTTTGATTTGCATATATAGGCCTACAAGTTAGACAGATAACCTCAATCAAAATTTAATATAGCAGATTATATGCAAAACCAGTGGAAAGATACTCATTTCCCATATAGCACGATTTTTGTCAGTCCTGCAAACAGAGAAGTACAAATAGGCTTCAAGGGGAGTTTGCTTTTCATTTTCTTTTCCAACAGTATGCATAGTGCAGTACATTAGCTAAAAGAACATTTAAAGGAGGCAGAGACATAGTTCTACCAGATATGTGTGGGCACAAGAACAAAAAGTGTTTTCAGCAGTAAAAATCAGAAAATATTTCCATGTTGTTCCCCATGAATTGGGAAGAATTCAGAGAGCTGAAGAATTACAAACACACTTTCTGTGAGCCTTCTCTGTGTGATAATCTCAGAATTTATTCCTTGGCATAGAGTGTGTTGGGCCTCAGACAGTACAGTAGGCAGTAACAACACTTTCCTTCTCAAGCAAATCGGGTGAGACTGCCCCAAAACATCAGCCTGTTACAGCTTGGTGGTGCAGATGTAAAAAGAGGTGAGGTTTCCAAAAGCAATCATAAGCAGTCAATTCCAGGATGGTCTATAAGATTGCAATGAAAATACTTTTTGCGCGTTCATCTTCAAATTTATTATGCTGCAAAGTATTGGTTGCAAGGTGTCCCAGAACATACCTGTTCCTCCACTCGACCTCCACCCAAGGCCACTGGCTAGGCTCTGTTTAGGGAAAGCAAAATTGCACTTATCAAGTGTATTTTCTTCATAAAACGATTCAAATGTGTTTTCTCACATGGTATTAACTAATAACAGCAGAGCACCAGAAACCACATTATGTGTGGAGAACCACTGAGAAGATGGTAATTTACGGATGAGACAGAGGAGTGAATAAAAAAGGAAGAAATCACGGAACGATATGAAAGTGCATCTGCACAATGGCTTCCAGAGGATCAGAATACACACTGAGACTTTGCTTGCCTACACGGCTTGGCAGGACCTATGGATATCACAACATGCGTCCAGCAAGATCCAAACATCAGAAAAGCAAGAGAGGTGAATGGCAAGTTCTCCTTGCTTTCATAAGTAAATTGGATTTCTCTTGTACTAAAAGCACAGCCTTTCCAAATTAGTCTTGCTTGCAACAATGCCAACACGTTATTTAATCCCCAGATAGCTATTCTGTCTAACTGAAATGCTGCAGATTGTTTTTATGCTTCTCCATGCGTGATGAGCACAGGCAAGCATGATGAGCAGGTGTGAAGTGTGCATTAATGCAGATCCAAGATGCCACCTCCACAGAACAGAAGGTGACATGTTAGAAAGGTTGCTCAGAAATAGTACTTTCATCTACACCTGCAAACCAAACAGTGTCAGGGCACGGGCATCAGCACTGTCCTGCCACTGCCCATATTGTTAAATTGTTCACAGTGTCTGCAGAGTTTTGGCTCAGGCCAGCTACAGCTCTCCAAGACACTACCAAGGCATGGTTCAGGAATTAACACCAGTCAGGGATCATTCCCAGCAGGAAGCCTGGATATGGCTGCTCTGTCTCAGAGTTTTATTACAAGCCTTGCTGTACCAGTTGGTCTCAGGGCAAGAAAGCCATCTGAGGTCTATATCCTGGACCTGTGCCAAGAGGATGGAAATGTCAGATCCTGGCTCCTCTGCATGCCTGGGCTCTCTGCAAACAAAAATGAAGTAGCTCCTTGGTCTTTTCAAGGCCTGTCAACAGACCGCTTCCATTGGAAGAGGAGTCAAACACAATGTCCTACTATACTACTACTGTTTTCAGCAGAAAATGAGCGATACAAGGAGGAATGCTCTTAACATTGTGCTGAAGTTTATAATGCTGAAGGTAGCAAGGGTCATAATTATTAGCACATCATTCTGACACATGAATGGCAATGGATACATCCAGTTAAAGACTGCAGATTGCGCATTACCATAGCAACAATGGAATTCCAAAAGAAGTATGTATTTATAACGTAGCAGGCACAGATTTAACACATTTCATTTTTCAACTCAGTCTGACATTCTAAAGCCAGGAGAATAGCTTTAAATCTCTTAAACAGTGTTAGAAGATGGTGAAAATGACAGTATGGGAAGATCTACAGTAATATAATTTCACATCAGGAAGAACTTTTGTTTTGAAATATCTCAAAATAACTGTATCATTTTTCTTAAGATGATGGTTTAAAATCTTATCAGAAGAGTTTTAGAAGGAACGAATGTCTAGAGATGACCCTAGAACATCAAGGTTCTCCCCACCCTGGATCCAAAGAGCTCCTGACAGATGCTAGTTAGTGTGATTCAGTGTAGCTTCACTGAGGTTATTAATTTTTTTCTCGATTAAAATTTTGATTATGTCTTATTATGCAAAGTACCTGGACTTCAGAGTCTTAAATGAAAAATGAAAAGCTAACACCAGAGATGTGTATAAACTCAGTAGATACATGTAGGATACAAAGCAAGTTAAAGAAAAGGAACGGCTCAAGGAGAAATTCTAGGTGTTGAAGATAGAAGAAAAAAACAAAAAAAATCATTAACTGATTGTGTTCTGTCACTGATGAAGAGGTTATAGTTGTAATGTCCCAGGTAGGACATGAAATAACATATGAAATGCACAAGGTACAGTTAACATGAATCCTCAGAGGTATGCTGGCCATGCAATCAGAGTATTTTCTACTGAATGTCCTCCATAAAATGAAAAGAAAACCAACATGAAAAAAAAAAGTTCTTACCTTTGTAATTGGTAACTGATAGGTCCCCATTTTGGGCCAACTTAATTGAAAGCAGTCAGTCTTCCCAGCTCTCTGGGTACTCAGCGCTGCGGGGAGAGCGGAGTCTTGAATTCATGTTATTTTAAGTCAAATTGACTTCCCCGTTTGTGCTCTTTACTCCTTGTTTGGCAATCAGTTTACAGAGTCAAACAAACAGAAGCAACCAGCAGGAATACCTCTTGTTTCAGTGAATGAGGACATAGTCAGAAGCTCAAACAAAGTGCTGGGAAAGTGTGGAAGACAACAGGAAGTACTGATCCAGTGCAATTGCCTGCAGGAAACATGAAGGGATGAGATACAAAAGATCTGCTTGGAAAGAACAGATGTCAAGATCATATCCACTTCTAAGGAGCAAGGAAGTCACAATTCCAAGGGTAAGCGACAGAGTCACGCACAGGGAAGAAAACTGTCCAAGAATCAATGCAGAAAGCTCTCCCAGCTGGAATATGTGACAGACAGCTGCTAAGCAGACTGAAAGAAAGGCAGCTTCTTGGTAAAAATCTTTCAAAATAGCATGTGAAGAGTAGTAATAAAGTCCTAAAACATCCTGATGCCAACCCTGAGAGCTTCCCACCTACAGACTAACAGCAAATCTGAGAAGGGTGCATGCGTTTGAGCCATAATTTAGAGACAAAGATCATCACGTGTTTATTTAGCCGGTGAACTGGTGGAAAGTTAAATGCCTGAAAGGACTGTAGCATCCCCTTAGCATCACTAATACAGTACACTTGCACATGGTGGCATGATCGCACTGAGACCAAGCAAACGGCTACGTCTCCTCCTCTTCCAGCACCCTTCCCTATTCACAGAGCCATTAGATCTGGCAATGCTTAATGTCATGAACTACTGAAATCCTGTGACAAAGCAGAGCTCCTAGTGTGAAAAAGTGGTACTGCTGTATGACAGAAGACTAAAATCAGCAAACACTTGCAGGAGAGGAACAGAACCTACATACTGTGCGAGAATGAATAGCAGGAAGGAGGTCAAAACAAGAAAATTAGAGTCCTGTATCAGGTGAGATGCAAACAACTTCTGCGTCTGTTTCTGCGAGCATCTCTGCAAGGTTCCAGATGACAGAAAATATATAACCTGGAACTGATGGTCTTCTTTTTAAATATAAATTTATTTTCTTTTATTTTCTGCTATACATAAAAATGTGGGTGGGAAATGTGGTAGACTCTCTAAGATGAGTGAAATATGTTGACTATGACCCAGCATTTACTGTGGTCCACACAAAACCCATTTCCACTGGGAGATGATCACGAGGTGAGGGGGTCCCAAGAGTCTTGGCGCTCTACTCCAGTGCATCCTGGTAAGCTGTTATGGGACCACAACAGCTTTGGTGAAAGGAGGGAGAGAACAGTCATTCTCCTGTCAAATTTCTTCCTGCCCATCAACACTACTACTGATGGCATAAGGCTGATCATGTGGAAGATTTTTTTTATTGGACAGTCATAAGCTGTACCGAGCATCATTCTGTTATCTGAACTGATAGTAGAATTATCAGTTATTCAGAATTATGAATATCTGAACTGATAGTTAATATCTAGGAGATTATAATGGCAAGCATTCTGTGCCTGGGAACTCCAAATCAGAACTGTAACATCTGTATTTTCACTAGCACATACTACAAGAGTAATTAAATAATGTATAACTAATTAAGAATATAGGAGAACCATCCATATGTAAAAATCACCACAAACAAGTCTAATTTTATATTAAAGGCAACGCCAAAGTAAAGATACGGAATTGCTAATATGCAGACATAAACATATGGGCATATGTGGCATATGTATCTCAAACCAGTCTCAAGCATTCCATACAAAATTGGCCCCAAGGTAACTATATTTTCTAGTGAGGAAAAAGTGTTGATAATTTTTGCTGGAACCAGGCCATTAATTACTAAAGTTGGGGCTAATCCCGCAATCTTATCATAACGGAAGTTTTGCTTTTATCAGGACTTCAGGATCCATATTAAACAAATATTATCTTACTGCCAAAATAAAATGCAAAGTACTTCATACAATGTGTTTGATTTAATTCAGATTTGTTACTCAGATGCCACTCCTAGGCACTTGACACTCAGAATTTACTTTTTGGTATTTGGACTAACAATTACACTATTCTTCAAATCCCTAGGGCTTGCTGTCATTCAACTCAGCAGCAAGACTTGACTCCTGGGAGTGGAAACTCGCACATTTCATTTTAAGCTGTTTGGAAATGAAGGGACAACTTTTCCCATTCATCTCTTCAGAAACTGACAGTAATCCCTTAGCAGAAGGCTTAGTCCTACCAGAACACAGATGCCCCATGAAACTAGGGCAACTTCAGGAAAAATGTTTTTAGTACGTTCTGCTCATTAGGACTAAAAGAGAAGCTGAGCAAATCCCAATACCCTAGCAAGTATATATCAAAGTTCACACAAATATTTATCACTGAATCACACAAAAAAATTACAGCTTCAGTGGTAATGTTGAGTGAAGGATACCATTTTGTTATCTGTAAAAAATTATGTCTCTCATTAATTCTTTTCACAGTAAAGCTGCTTCATTATTTATCCTCTAGATAAGCAATTACTAACAAAGTTGAACCTGAGTAGTGTATGCTGTTTTTCTCTTTAATATCTACTACAAGAGACCAGATACTTCAAGTTGCAAAAGTCCAATTCAAAACAAACCCCCAAAACTGAAGAATTGCTCTAAGCAAATAAAAAGCTCTTGGTATCAAAGTATTGCTGGGCAGAAGGAAGCATGTACCTTCTCCTCAAAGAAAACTGGAGAGTACTAGAGTTACAGATTTATAAGCTCTTTCAAAAAGCATCAACCTGACTCTGAAAGTGTTCTCAGCTCCAACTCAAATCAATTAAGCTGAAATCTAAAGTTGATACAAACCCAAATATATATATATATATATATAAAAGGCATGTATACATTTAGTCCAGGAATTAGAAGCTTCATACATTTAAGAGCAAGCAAGGTCTGGAATGGATTTTCAATGAGAAACTGGGGGGAAAAAAAATACCCAACTGCAATTTATTAATGAAAGAAATTATATACAATATGATATGGGTAATAACAGGTGATTGGAGTATGTTCCTATGCAGAATGTAAATATTAATCTCTGAATCAGGCCCAACAATGTGTGACTACCAAAAGATTAGTGTCAGATTCACAGTTGGATACCACAACTGAGTCTGACCTGCCATTATATCATTATATTGTTCAAATATAGCCCCCAGCTTACCTCTTATTCAGAGAAAAAAAATGTCACCCTAAAATCTTGGTGCTCTCACGCTAGAAAGCCTATGCTGAAAGCACCACAAATTAGCTCATCTATCAAGCTCATTTTGAGTTATAAACTGAAATGAAAGAATTTACTCATTTGGGTGAAAGACCATTTTTCCCTTAGAAGAATGTGGATAGAAGCTAAACTAGTCAAATGCTCCAAATCCTCTGAAGTTTTCCCAGAATATATGTGCTTGCCCAGAAGGAAATGTAAGTTCTCCCAAAATTCACTGGGAAAGGATAAGAGTGACTCATTTTACCACAGTCCTACAGAATGGAGATAGTTCTGAACATTACAAGACTTTTTCAGAGGTCCTGGCATCTCCTGGAAGTACCGTGAAGCCAAAGAAGGTATGGCACCACCATGAGTGTAGCAACTCAAAATGACTTCTCAACCAAATATCAATTAGCCTGGTAAAGATTACTGTAATGAAAGTAAATTTTTTTTATAATAGCTCAGAGTATTTTAGGGAAGAAATAGTCTTGTGGTATGAAATCTGTGGAAGTTAAATACTTCCAGGGTACAAGGCAATTATAGTTGGAAGAAAAGGAGTATAATCAGTGAATAACAAAAAAAAGCACACAAGTTAAGAAAGGCAAACAAGGGTGGAGGCCAAATCAGTTCTCAGCTGCCACTGGACATGACAGTCCCAGGCTACATGCCCTTTGCCACTAGTACTGACACAGGAATGCATTGTGCTCTTTGTCCCCCCAAACACTGCAAGTCACTGAGACCTTCTCCTCCAAGTCTAATGTCACGGTTAAGCTTCAGTTTTATAGTGGTTTGCAGACGCAGTTGTGTAAATGCTGAACACCTCATGGAGCCCTCAGAAACTTCCTGAAATCAAATGCTGAACTTGTCTCTTGTGAATAACACAAAACCACAAACCAGTCTTTTCATGTGCCTTTATCACATTAGATCTTCAACTTTTTTTGTAGTTTTACAATGAGACAAAGTAAACCTATTTTTCATGTATTATCATTAACCTATTAAATCTACACTTTCTCTTTTGTTAGACAGAAGGGTTTTGGAGCCCTTGGTGATAAACATTGACAATCATTGCTCAACATTTTAAAATGTGCCTATTTAAATTTGGTATGAGTATCCTGAAGATTTTTTTTAGCGTCCCTCCAAAGTGTTTGCATGCTTTCTGCAAAGAAAATAAATAGAACAAATATTATGGCACCAGAAGTTGGTCAATTATTAGCCTTTGCATACCCAGATCATGGCCTTTCTTTACAAGGACACATGTTAATATATAATAGAAGTGTATTTCAGTTCTTTTTTAATTGATTTTTCAGACACATATTGCAATCTTATAAGGTCAGCTGGAAAGTAAGTTGACCAAAGAGAGGCCTTTCAGAAAAATGAGCCACTAGCTACACATAATGAGAAATACAACTGGAGCTAAACATGAAAATTATTTTCATTTTGTAGCAGTCCCAGGATGACATTCGACATGCAGCTATCAGCCTCACTTTAGTCTGGATGAACTGCCCATAATGGTTTTAAACTGATTCTAACACTTCTCAGATCAGAGAGATGTAATAAATGTAGTGAGCCAAATTTACAACCCACTTTTTGAGGCTACCGGTACCTACCACAGCTGTGACTATCCCTGTGAAGACGCAATTGCTATTTAATATACAATCATCATTTTGAGGATGTAGAAATGGTAAGTGGGGAAACAGCAAACAAGTTTACTCTGATTTTGTGCATAGGAAACGAGGTGGCAGGGAACCCGAAATGGCCACACGAAGTACACACAGCAGTCAAAAATTTGTGGCTATGTTGAGAGACAGAACTAGGAAAATGTGAGAGACAAAGGATTTATTCTGAGGCAGATTAAGGCAAGTCAGAGTTTTGTAAAACAAAATATTCCTAACATATAGTCACAGATAAAAGTGACCAGAGAAAAAATAGTCAGAAAATTAGAGAATGATAGCTAGAGAATAGCAAACTGACTCATGCAGCCTGAAGAGATAGACTGAGCCAAGGAACCAGAGAACAAGAAGCAGTCTGGACTCACCTGGCTCACTGGAGGACTTTTGATAAGATAAAGAAAATCGTATCAGAACAGTCCAGTCCAGCCTTCAACAAACTGCCTGAACTTTGTACTGTTGTGTCAGATACAGGCAGTTTTAATGCAAGGAGGACTGTATTACAGGTCATTATACTGTGCTGAGACCATATTTATTCTGTACCAAAAGTTCGAAGTCTTACAGAGGTAAAAACACCTGAAAAAGTTTACACCAGAGGTGTAAAGGTATGAAGACCATACACTCCTATAAACAACCCTGCACGTAAAACCAAAGAACTCTTGAGGCATACATTCAATATATCTAGTGGCTAAACTCGCCCACCTCTTTGCTAAGCAGAGGCGTGAGAAGCTCACAGGAGGAAAAAGTCCCTTGTAACTAAGAGTTCCTGAAAGTGTCTTTCTAGAAACTCCAATTCCCAGTTTTGCCATCCATTTATCTTCAAGTATTGCACTTAAATTGGTAAAAATGAGCTCATTTCAGCTGCATTTTCAAATGGAATGATAATAATTATTTATTATTTATGAATTGCAAATTATATATTTATAAGTTATTATTTGCAAAATTTAGCATCCTGTCTGAAAGGACCTGTAAAGGAAAAAAACCAAACCAAACCAACACCAATTCAAAACTGAAGCCAAGAATGTGTTCTAATCAAAGTGCAAAACAGAAATTAGGCACTTTAAAGAGAGTAGCATACAGAAATGACCTGATCTCCTTCATTAACATGAGTCTGAATGTCTTATCGTAAGAGATAAGAAGGGAAAGTGTTACCAGGTATAGGTGACAAGACACTCTGCTTTAGGCTGGAACAGCTGTACCAGGAGACTCTAAGTAACCTCTTTATCACTAGAACATAAAAGATGGAGCTCTCAAGTTTTCTAGGTGAACGAAGTCTGATATAGACAGCAGAAACTAATCAGTCTCTCGGCCTCTTACTGGATGAGATGTTGGAGCAACTATGACAGGGCTTTATTTGCAAACATTATCTTAATGACCCATCTTGTATCTTTTCGTAATTTTCTCCGTCATTGAAAATCTTGTGTTCTTGATTATAGTTTTATCCTTAAATCTTCCCTATGGTAGAGCAGATTCTACACATCTGACATGAATACAGCACTCCTTTCAGCACCATGAGTCTATTACTCCGTGGGTAAATGGCAAACTCCTGGAATACTTATCACATACCACTTGTGGGACTCCCACAAGTCATGAGGGAGACCTACCACTAAGCTGCAAGGTCTGGGCCACAGGCAGACAGCACAAGTTCCTGGGGTGAAAAGCAACACTTGCTTAGGAAGTTTTAGTCCACGCCTCTTTGGCAAGCGGTGAAGGGGTTGGAGATTTAAGGTCACCACTACAATGCTATTTTTTAAGCTGACAATCTAAATTACATCTCAGTTGATACTGATGAGATTCTCTACTGTTATATATCTCATGTAATATGTTAGTGAGATGCAGGTGGACCTAATTAGATCCAGAAACTTGACAGGAAAACCAAAAGGAGTTTGGAACTGTCTGGGTAAATCTAGGACAGAAGCTTGAATGCAGCAAATGCTTTTCTGTTTATATTGTCTTGGGGTTTAAAGTGCGTTCATCTGCAGTTTGGGATGAGTCCACAAGCTTTATGAGTTTGTTTTTCATTCTGTTGCATCAGAAAAAAAACTACATATAAACCTGGAAACCTGAGATACCTAAGTTTCTTTTAGCAGTATGGACTTTAACCTGGCCATATAACACATGCATTCATGCTATTAAAGAGTAAAGTTTCTCTCTCTTAAGAGTTGTGAGGAAAACCTCAAGAATTTGATCAGTACAGACAGACAGGTGTGCAAGGAACCTGGCATAAGAATTCTGAGACCTCTGCATTAGCTTAAATGCCTCCTAACGGCAATCTGAAGGCCAACATTTTTAAGTAAGTTAATAATTAACTTATTAATATGCTTATCAATTATATTTTTTGTTCATTATTGTTTGCATAAGAAAACAAAGACAGGTCAAGACTTACACACAAATGCCTTCCTTGGTACCCCAAACTGGGTGATGTATCTATTATTGTACCACATTCTCTACCTTCCAGTCAGGAAGAAACCAAAGTGGCAAAATAAATGAGATGTCCACTGGCAATTTTCTTACAAGCAGTTAGAAGATCTCTGCTGCCAAATCATTTAAGACCTGCCTTTCAACAGTACTGTGTGTTCACAGTTTTTATTGAAGTAAGTGGGAGCTACAGCAAGTAAGGTTGTACCTGCTTGCGCCCTGTCCCCAGCATGGACACGATGCCACATGGTTCATTCACCATCAGTGACATTAGTGGTCTGAGGCAAGAACAAAGAAGGCAACAGACTCCTCCCATGTGGGAATTTGCCCAAGAGAAATCTTACGGGGGTTAAGTTCTGTGCGACTATTTTCTCGTTTGTAACCCAGGACTTACAAGTCTTCCCTATTTCAAAGGGCTGTGGAATGATAAAGGGTTTAACACAGATACACTGCAGTAATAACATAATATGCTACATATCCATGAAACATTCTCTGGGAGCCTAAGAGAATCAGACAAAAATGTTTTAAAAAGCCATAGCTGGAAAAGCAAAGCTGTCTTTTCCTTCTGTTCTGAGTCAGCTTTGGCAGGAAGGGATACACTGCAGAAAGCATACAACAATTTTTGTCCTTTCAAGTGTGGAAGAGAGTAAGAACTGTGTTACAAGAATATTGCATTATAAAAGGATGATCTGAGAAAGCACGTCATGTGGTTTACACAAATATCATTGACCTTACAGTTTCTCCTGGTTTTGTTCAGGCTCTCTCCTGGACAGCACGTAAGACACCAATGATCTAGTATCTGCAAACAGATAAGCATTTAATTGCATGTGAACATTTTTGTTTATGGAGAAACACACTGAATTCAGTGGAGCTCACTGTGTACACAAAAGCATGGTAATTGTAGTCCAGCTACAGCATTAGACTTTTGGATCCTGATTTTCAGAACTGTTCAGCATATTATAGTGCTCCAAGAGCAATCTGTAGCAGCTAGGGACAAGCAGCTAAATAATTTAAAATCAGGCTCTTAGCACAATATTGGACTGGACCCTTCTGGCTTAAACGTTGCATGACAGGGCAATGTGTATTACCATTACTGTAAGGGAAATTCTTTCTTCTGCCTGCTTTTGCCAACAATGTTGGCTAGCGAAGACTGGTGTGTAAAGGAAAAAAATATCCTGCAGCTTACCCTCCCGCTTCCAACCCCTTGTCCCTAGAACACGCAGATTTAAAGCAACCTTTTGTGCAATACACGAAATAAAACAGCTGGCTGCCCAGAAGGCCTCACCCAAGACAAAACAGTAAGTCCTTCAGTTAATCTATCTCCCTGGCTCAACCAGACGCCAAGGAATCCAGAGCCTCCCAGACTTCTGGGAAGCAAGCAAATAGCCTAAAATGCCATAGGTCAAACCATTTAATGCTTCTTTGCTGTCTCTGATCCATAGCTGTTAGGGTACTGCTAGTCCTCAGACTGATGGCTATTGCTGATATGCTGGTGGCAGCACTAGCTGGCAGGGTGCTGTCACTGCTAGGATTGTGCCGTTCCTCTTTACACAGTAAAAATGAAATCACCTCCCAGATTGCATTCCAGAAAAGGCCAGGTAGCTGAAATTGCCCCTTTGTAAAAAAGGGTGGGGGAATAAAAAAAAGCAAATGGGAATGTGCGTGTATTTTGTCAAGGTTCTTTTCTTTTTGTTTAGCTAAATACTTTTGGTGTGCTGGAAGCAAAGAAATAGCCCCAGGCTAATACCTGCAGATTAAAATGTGAAGCTGATCACTATCAAGAATACTTTGTGACCTAAAATGAAGCTCTGAGTAATCATCACAAGTGGCAATAAGCAAACTGAAGAATTAGATTTCTTTAAACCATCACAGTGACATGGTCAGACAGAGTACACAAAACTTAGTTTCCACTTTAACTCTGACAGCTTAAATAGTTTTTACTTTGCATGGTCTGGCTTTCTTCACAGGGATGGATTTCACTGTTATACGACATGATTTGATGGCAGTGTACCAGCAACACTCTCCACATTTCTCTGCTGTTAGTAGCAACTACTCTCGCCATTTCAGTCCTGTGTTTCAGTTATTTATATGGATCTTTATTGCTAGAAAATCAGAAAATCTCACAAATTTACTTCCTATCACTCCTTATCTCCCTTTCCTGTAAGTCAAGAACATCTTATTCCTACTGAAGAGCTGAGGAATGGAAGCACAGTGAGAAGTGATTTGTATATGACAGTGGTATAAGAAGAAACTGAGCATATATCTACAGAAATCCTGATTGAAAGCCAAACCAGATGACCACGTTTGAACCAAATCGAACTAAATTAAATAAAGGCTTTCTGCAGCACTCAGCACGATGTTATTTATGCCTTGAAATAGCATATCTGTTTCCCAGATCTTCCTGTCCAATTATTTAAAGGCTTGGTCCAAAAGAGATAACATACAGAATCTGACTGTCAAAAGATCTGCTGCCAGCTGCAGTCACCTGCAGGGACTGGGAAGAAAGACATGTCTGATGATAGCATCAAGACTTTGGCTGAGACTGCTAAGCTTCATAAAGCTGTCATTGTTTGAAAAGTGATGTCTGTTCGTTCTGCATCATGATGGAACCAGCAATGATCCATCCCTTGGATTTTACCCAGGGAAAGGCCAAAGAGAAACATGAAAAACAAAGGAAATGAGCAGATCGCCTCTGCCCCCAACCACAACCCACACGAGCTCAGTTTGTTGTTTTGGCAGGAGAGCAGGCACTGAATAAGCAAGAAGAGCTGAAACTGGCAGAACAGTCAGAAAAGTATTTAGAGTTGTTTATGTATGAATGATTGCAGGGTGGGAAGGGCAGACATCTTCTATTTGGATAGATCAGGTAAGCCCTGGGGGCAGCGCTGAAAACAGCCCTTTGCAATCAGATGAGTAACACGATCCTGGACCGCTTTCTCTTTTCCCTCTGTGCAGACTCCAAGTTACAGTCGAGCTTTGCCTTGGAGTCCTATTGAACACTGCATTCGCAGGCATCTGTTAAATCCTGCTATAGCCCAGAGGACACCTACCACTTTAATCCTCTTTATTAACAACTCTCAAATTTTCTGTGTTGTAGCCAAGGTTCGCTTGCTGACTCTCAGTCTCTAGAAGCCTTGGAATATTTATATGGTATATTTACCTCCCTCTGATTTCATTACACTAGTGACACTTGGCAATTCTACACTACCTCCTATAAAGGAGGGACAGGTCCGTCACTAGGTGTGACACCACCAGCTATGCTTAATTGCATTCAGATTCTGAGTAGTAAACAGGGAACCAGTCTAAATGCAATGCCCATTTTGCACAGCTAATAACCTGACTCAGAAATTGCTAGTCTTTGAAATGTTTACCATTGCCTTTATTGTGAGGATTATAATACCCTTTGTAAACACAGCCACTGCGGGGCAGCAATACATAAGCATTCATCAATGCACGCAGAAGTTCAAGTGTGCTCTGCATGTCCCAGGGTCCTGATGAGGCTGGTAAGTGTTGTTACCCTCTGCTTGCAGCCAAGGCGGATGATGCAAAGGTTAAGTGGTTAACACCCTTTCCTGTAAGCATATTTCCCCAACCAGGGTGACTTACTGACTTGGGAACCATTACAGTTTTTGAAGGTAATGCCATGATAAGGCAGGACCAAAACTGCTTTACATAGTTTATATGTCTATTCTGAGAGATGTTGTCAACAACTCATAGCTTGAGGATGTTTGAACTTCACTTGTGCATGGTGCCAAATTATATGTTCTCAGGAGGATCGCGCCTACATGCAAACAGGCAAGTTGCTGTTTGCTTTTGCCATTTTCCCAGAGGAAATGATGCTGCCAGACAAGTGTGAGCAGACCAACCTCATATAGTATGTCTGGCTTTGTGGTTTGTAATTCTGGAATTAGAAAAGATGAGCACTCCCACTACACTTTGTGTAATTGCCCAGGGATGCAGAAGGGTGACTTTAATCCAGGAGAGCAAGAGATCCCCCTACCCAGATCAAGTCCCCAGGCTCAGACACACAAGAACTTTCCAAATCTGAATCAAAGTTTTACCAGAATTTCTCATTGTTCCTCATTGGCCTGGATTCCTAAAGCGTAATTGATACTAGCTTGATGACGAAAGAAATAACTGTTGGAGCTCATAACCATCACTCAGAGACATAAGTAAACTAAAACAATATAGAAGCTATTTTCTTCCAAGTTTGGGATCTTGCCATCAAAATGAAGACATGGAGACCATTAAAACTAGTTTGGGTATAACACAGAAAAGTCTATCTACCTACTTGCTAAAATCAAGAAATCTGATGTTATAGTCACTCCTGAGGATTAATTTTGAGCCAAATCTCTGACACTAAGTACTACCATGCCTCTATGTACTGTGACAGCCTTTCTCTTGTCTTGCATTAATTATCTGACAGACCAAGATTTTCTGAGTTTAAACATATTCAATAATGATTATCAGTTTTGTTTAATGTAAGTTGGTTACTGAGCAAGGAAACAATCAATTTGAGTTTTCAGTTTATTTTTGTAATGCATAATGCAAGAATTTTCTAAACCTTTCTTTGCCCTCTAAACATAAATCACATGAAACAAAACCTTTAGTTTAATCAAAATTTGCACTTCTTGCTAGACTTCTGCATGAATTGTCTTACTATGTCAAACAAGCAGATGAAATAGATTCATTTAATGAGCCTGGATAAGAGGGCGAACAAAAGAAGAAGAAAAAATAAAAACAAACCTCATAATAATTGAAATTCACTGGTTTGATTTTCTTTCTACAGGTGCCAAGATATGAGAAGCGGGCATTGAAAAGATATCTTCAGATCAGCCCTCCAGAGGCAAGAGTTATCCATTCTTAAGTTAAATCAGTGCTACAGACTATACTATAAAGAGCATTAGCTTTGAGTGTACACCCCGAAACATCAGAAACAGCCTGGACATGACAGTATAGAGCTCTCGGCAGGTTAATTGATCCCCTTTCTTGCAGGCTGAAGACACAACCCGAGACAGTAAAGAAGTTACATGCCTCCTTATTCAGGGCACCATGACTTTTAGAGACAATACAGTTCTAACTATAAAAATTAGCAGGGTGAAGAGCTGCCCTGTTCCTGACTTAGAGTTTTGTCCCAGGTTGATGCGACAGATGGGTGCTGCCCCAGGAAATAACCATATTCAGACTATGGTGAGAAAACTCTGGAGAAGGCATTGCAAAGGGCTCAAGAGCTTTTATGCTATCCCACCATTGGGTTAGACTGGCTTTCTAATAGGAGATTAAAAAATATTGCTAATTTCTGACTTCTTTTTCTTTAATCTTCTCTATGGAGCATTATAGGACAGAGAGAACTGAAGTTTTGTGTTTGGGTTTTGTTTTGGTCAGGTTTAGGGGGTAAATCTTTTTTAATATAAGTACATAGTCATAAAACACTTGGAAAGAAAATTTCTGAAGATTTTAGCTAAAACGTCTTTCTTTTCTTGTTTAGTCAGTAAATACCTAACACACATGGAAAAAGATTATATTTTTTTTGATTTTGACTAGTATGAAAAGTTGCAAAGCATTAAAGTTGACTAACTTTTGATTTTGGAAAAGAAGAATATATGTAATTTTGCTAACCAACCAGCTTCGCATCACCCTTTGAAAGGTAAACTAATAGCAAAACTTGATAGGACTGTACCTGACTGGCTATAAGAAGAGCACATTCGTTTTAACTTCCAGTTGAAATAGGTAAGCGAGAAAGGCAATAGTCCTAGGAAGACCAGCAAGTCCAATCCCTTTATGACAACTTCCCAAAACTCTAATCAGTTTTTTAAATCACTAAATTGTACATCGAAACACGTGGTGCAGTGAACTTCTGCCAAAGAAAGTTGTAATAAAACTGACTGGGAGATACGTTTACCTAAATGTGTTCAGGCTATCCAACAAATTGCTTACCCAGTGTACTGTTGTGGGGACCCACCTAGTGAAAGCATGAAGAACTGCACTAAACCAGAAAATGAAAGAAACAGAATATTGAGCCAAGGAGACAAATAATTGAACAATATAATTTAGAGGTTTCCAACTGGTGAAACATGTGGCAAGACAAGAGAGACCACAAATTCCAGCCAACCTACAATCACCATCTGGTATTACTTTGCAACTCTCAGATAACTCAGTTCTATAATATGGTATAGCAGAAGCTTGCCTTTAGGAGAATGGATAATATATTTTGGTTTAACTCAAATTGGTACAGTGCCAGAAGACATATTCGGGACTTATGCTCAGTATTACCATCTTGAGCACTAACAAAAACAGGAGTTGGTCTCTGTAAAATCAGGAGAATGGCTTTATTAAAAAACACTAGATATTTAACTTTCTCTCTTTCTTTTATTATTTTTAAATTTTACTCTTGTAGGATGAGCCACCATTTTACATGTCAAATCTTCAAGGTTTTATTCCTCTGACCACAAGGGCTGGAGGCTTTCATTACAATGAAAGCTGAAATTCTTACCTTATTCCTTTTGGCAACAAAGGCTAGAAGAACACCACTAGGATTGTCTGGTTTACAAAAAAATTTTTATGTAATGAAGTGCTGCAAATTTTGTTACAACCAATATCAATCTGCTTAAAGGGATTTTGCCCTCATTTCCTCATTTATCTAATCCACAAGAGAATCAAAATGTTCATAAGTAATAAATCTTCAAAATATGTAGACATTAAAATAAGACACCTGGCTAAACCATTGGTATTTTATTTTAATGATACAAAATAATATGTTCTTTTTTCCATCACAAGGACATACAAAATGGTTAGAGATTTGGTATTCATTTAGTATTGAAAATAGCTTATAATACTCTTTTTCTGCTTGAATGAAGCAGCAAACACCTTTTGTTTTGCCATCTGAAGAACCTCAAAACAAAGTTGCAAATACTAAATATCCAGTTACAAATAGCTATGTTATAGTGTAGGAATTCCCCCCAAATTCTTAGAATCACTTGCCTTTGATTCTGCTCTTTATATATTTTTAGGTTCACATGGTTTGTGTGACTATATTTTCAGAAAAGTCCTGGATAACCAACCCCACTTGCTAGCATCTAGAACCACCACTTGGTTTGGAGGAGAGCCAAACGTTCAGCACCTTCCAGTCCTCCTTTCCCCTTTGCTGAAACAGTTCCTTTTCTCCTGTCCCCTCCCTGCTTCTCTTTCCTCTTCTTAGCAGCCCCAAGTAAGTAGAAATTGCTGTAGGAAGAAGACGGGGTACATTGTTGCTTGTGGTGAATGGAGTTGAGACACATGGCTGCAAGGGCAGGTCTGGGGATCCCATAACCCTCACAGTGCTATGGAAGAGACATCTAGGTGAAGAAGGAGACTCCTCTCTCTGTGGCTCTCCAAAGCCTCTCCAAGCCTCCCTTCCATCTACAGTCTCCACAAAACGCTGCTGATCCCTTCACCACCTGGGTCCCCATCATCATACAGCATCCTCTAACTCCTGCTACTGAAAATGTTACCTAAAACTAAGCAGCTTACAGCTAATTCTGCTTATTGTAAATGACAGTTCGATCCTAAATGGCATTGCTACCAATCCCTTTTCTGCAGCTTTGTGGCTTTTTGTAGCTTCCATTTACATTTTACACTTTCTTAATCTCTGTCAATATTTCGGGTGTTTTATCCTGCTCAGACCATGTACAGTGGCTGAGCTTTATAACACCAGGGGGCATCTCACAACATGCACAGCCTTGCTATACCCTTTTACAGCACAACGCCTATCCAGGATAGATTTTAGCAGTATTTAGCTTCCATTTTCACCATTTTCCTTAGGCAGTATACTTCTTTCAGAGCCTGACATTTTCAGATAGTGCAACAATGGTTTCCTCCAGTCATTCATTTAATTGCGTACTAATCCTTCACTAAAATCATTAACACAAAGGTCATGTTATTTGTATCAGGGTTTTTTAACAGGCCCCCAAATTATCTTGAGCTCTTCAATCATATAGATTTTTTTTAATGCTAAGATAAGGAGTAAATTTACAAGTAGCTGCACAGCTCTCGGGTTCTGTATAGACCAATTAGAATACTTACTTTCTAATTTGTTTTTGTCACTTATTGAAATCAAGTTTATGACATTTCTAAAACTTACATTTTAGAAACACTGCTTTTGATAGCCTGCCCTAACACATTTCTCTGGTAAACCACAAGTTAGTAATGCAACAAAGAGTATGTTGCTAATGGGGATATTTTTTTGTTTGTTTTGCTTTGGATTTTCCTATCAATCCTAAGAGAGGTCAAGTGTCCTTGTTTGAAGTGATACAGAATTTCCCAATACGAAACTGTGTTTGATCACAAGTGCTCCTAGTCTAAATAGATAAAATAGACACAGGTTGTGGGGGTAAGAGTTTTATCAACATACTGTATATAACAAATGAAGACATCAAGCAATAAACCCAGATTTATGGAGGGAGCACCTTGAGGGGACAGTCATGTGTCCTAATTCTTGTCCTCTTAGTTATAAAACTATAATTTCTCTTCAGTTTCTCACATATGCATAATAAGATAGGACACAACTACTACTGAATTTCACATATTCTCCTTTGAAAAAACAATACAAACTGCTAATATATCTCAGGCCTCTGAAAAAGGAGAATGATTTAGAATAGAAGTTTCTACGTGGTTGTCTGACTGTTCATGAAAACTGTAAAGTTGTGAAATTTTTTTAGGATGGTTTACAGAAATAGCAGATGAATGACAAATTGGGGAGGGGGTGGAAGAAGAAGAGGTACAAGCCCTGTGATTCTGTAATTACAACAGGTAGTAAAGTTGCTACAGAAAAGCAGGAACTGCTTGGTATGAATCAGCACAATTCTATAAAAACTAATGGGAAAATGGAGCTAAAATGAAACTATGAATATTACCGGATAATCATCCTTTGCTTGTTACACATACTTCCTTTTTATGCTTTTCTCAGTGCTAGGAAAGTGGAAACCCCATCCTTGAGAATTCAGAAAATGAAACTGTAGTATGAAAAAAATAAATAAAATAAAGACATAGCATCCTGTTGTACATCAGGTACGGGCTAGAGGTTGAGGTGTCTTTTGATGAAAGATACTGGGAAGATTATACCTGCTACGAGAAAGAATTACCAAAAAGACACCTGTACAATAGAAGTGACACAACTCAGGCTTGGAGTCTGTCTCAGTTTCAACTCTATCTAACCTCTGTTTACGTGACATAACTAAAGGTTTTGGTTTCCATGCTTCAGGAAGTCTGAATGTTTCTCACATACTTACCTATGAAAATTACATTTCAGACATTTTCCTCAAAACAGGAAGACAGAGTGATGCAACAGAGTGAGCACTGAAGGACTCGGTTCTATTTTTCGTCTGCCACTGCTCTGTTGGATGATCTGGAACAAACAACTTCATCTTTCTGTGCTTTACCTTCCACATCTGTAAAAAGAAGATACTCAGACTGACCTCCTCTGCAAATGAACTTTTTCCTCCTCTTATCAGGGAGTAGAGACAAAGATGGAAGGAAACTCTTGGTAGAGTTTTAATATATTTCATTGGGAAAAAGCCAATTCAACTATGAGATTTCTGGGTTTTATGGGATTGTTTTCACTCTCAAAACTTTGCAAAACAGTCCAAAGTGGAAAAGAAATCAGCCCAGGCTGGCCCAGACCCCGAGCCTGTGAAGTGATCTGAGCACAGTTGAGCAACACTGGACAAAACGTTTAGCCAACTACCTCCCTCCACAGATTCCAAGGAATGTTTCATTTCAATAAAAAGAAACGACAGAAAATGTAACATCTCAGTCCCAGATCTTAAGAGCGAGAACTTGTGAATACCAAAAACAGATGGAATTTTGTCAGCAACACTTCAAAGCTAAAACACATTTTTTCCACAGTTCTGGAGAGACTCTACAGAAAATATCAGAAGAGAGGTGTTAAGAAGTACAGAAGAATAACACAGATAGGGCTGAAAACTGAAGGAAAAAAGTTGAAGGGAATCGAATAGAGCATGACAATACTGTTCTTCCATGTACATTCACAGCTGTAACTCCTTGCTGAGACAAAACAAGGCAAGATCCTTAGATCTGTGAATTCTCCCAAGCACTGCCTGTCACTCACACAACTGGCCTCTTCCTCATGTTCCTGCAGGTTTTAGGGACACATCACATCATTCCACCCCACAACTTTTTTCTTGCTTCATTACCATGGGTTAATGTTAATATATTTAGCTGGTTGGTAGATCTTCTCTGTGTCCCATGTATGGGAAAAGGGAGAGGGCCTGCCCATTATATCATACTAGATTTGTTCTCGTCTCTGTCTCATCTTGAAGAGCAGGACATTTGAGAGGTAAAGATGCTCTCTGAACAGCAGTGACGCTAAGAGGGAGTCTTCATTATTTATTGTACTATCAAGGCATTCTGTCAATAAATATCAAATGGGAACACTGCTGCAGTAGCACAACTGGTGACCAATGCAGTTTTAAATCCATAAACTCTCCTTCATAGTTTGTCTTAAGATATCCAAAAAACAAAGTTAGAGCTTGCTGACTTGTTTTGTTAAAACTTTCATCAGCCCAAGCGGACAGCATTAGTGCTAAAAGTTCTGTCTTTCCAACTAGAAAATGTAAATAATTTGAAGCATGAGAGATTGAGGAAAAAACTGATTCTGCTTTCCTCAAGTCATCTAATTATCATCTGGCTTTTTTAGTTATCTTTCTTTCTAATTTCTTTGGCCTGAATCGTAGCCCAAATTCTTCTTAGGCAAGTTCTGCTACTTCAACAAGATCTAACTGGTTTGATTCACAGAAGGGTGTAAAGCCTGTCATCAACCAAATTAGTTTTGATTTACTTTTGTGAAAAAAAATCCCTTTCACTTACAGCATCTAATGGCTTAAGAATTTGTCATTCTGGTGGCTTCATCAGCAGTATCTGTGGTTGCCCCAGAACTCTTGGCCATCAGGTATCTTACAGGCTTAGGAAGTCATCCAACTGTGTTCAAAGTGTCACTACATATCAATGCACTGTGAACCTAAATCTTCACACAATCCTCATTACCCATAAATCTGAGTATTTTAAGAAGGTTTTTCATAGATAATCTCCTGTATTCTTCCCCTAAATCAATCCCAGCTGAATCAATTTGGAGATCTGACTAGCTAAGGAAACGTAAGGAAATAGCACTAAAAAACTAAGCAATATGCCCTCTGGTACAGCCTGGCAAAACCTATAAATTCTGACATTCTGTCCTCATGCAGATGTCTTCATCTGAATAGAAGTTCCTCCTACAGTCTATAGAAAACTACTCAATGAAGTTAAGGAAGCTGAGAGCTATTCAGTTGTCCAAAATACACTGATATATCTACCTTAAGGTGATCTGAATAGCTTGCTGTATCAACTATGAGCAGGGTTCAGCTTGCTAACCATAGGTGCTTAGTGACAACTGTGATGGTCTGAGATACCAAAGATTCCCACGTGAGACTTCAGATATGACAGGCTTTTTAGAAGACCTGCTTCTTCTTGGAGCAGGAGGCCAGGCAGAAAACTCCACAATGCCTAAAATGGCATTTGATGCCTGCATTTATGTAACTCAATCCCACATTAGTTCTCTACTGAGTATAAAGGGAGCTTAGATATCTGGTTCACATGGAGACACCTACACACTGAAACCCAAATTTAGGTGTCTTAATCTGCTGGCTGAATCCTCCCCTTTACTTGGAGATTTCCTGAGCTGGCAGCTGCATTAGCATTATGTTTAAGAGGCCTCAATAGACATTTTTTCCATTTCCATTTCTAATCCACTCATGAGCACATTTATACTCTTGGCCCCTACAACACACTTGCAGCAATTTACAATTGTAACTTGAGAAAAAACATATTTTCTTTTATTTCTTTTAAATTTACTGCCTGGAAGTGTCACTCAGGACACCTAAATCTTGTGCTATAAGAATATAAGAAACACAGAATTCACTTGTTCTATGACAATAGATTTTTATGCCATTACCACATTCCTTCATAGTCCTTTTCCAAGTTAAACCATTCAAGTATAGTTAAACTCAACTTTTTTTTTTTTTTTTTTAAGGAAGCAATTCCACACCTCTGATCAGCTCATTGCTTTTCTCTATACCTTTCTTGGTGCTTTAGGGGGAATTCCACACAATATTTTACAACAGTATCCCATATTATTCTTTATTCCTATCCTACTGTATTTAGCATCTTTTTTGCTTTTTCACCTACTACAAAGCACAGAACTGATGTTTTCAATAGACTAGCTACAACGGCTCCACGGACTCTTTCCTGAGTGCTCCTAAAGAATTTAAGGGTATGTGGGATGAACTTGTTCTACAGGCTTTTCTTCAGTAGTGGATAACAGTCTCTCTCCTCTATTCAGACATCTATTTTTGCAAAGACATTTAGAATATAATCTCTTTGAGATCTCGACCCACTGTCAAATTTGATGAGTATTGCCCAAGATTTCAAAAGTATTTGAGAAAAGAGAGCAGATCAGATAAACCCATATACCTATTCTGAGTTGTCATTCAACTGTTTTTCTTCTGGAAAGCAGGCAAAAAAACACGTTAAGTCATACACAGCAAAAATAACAGTAGGAAGGAAAAGTCCGAGAGGAACCAGGTAAAAGCCCTGCTTCCTCAAACACTCCAAATAAAGTGACCAGCACTTACAAGGGCTTGTTTACTCCATTTAAAGCCATAATCACATAGAAACTCTACTAGGGGATGTGCAGACACTGACTTCACTCATGGACAGCCCATAGGCAAACTGTTACAAAAGGAAACCACTGAAACAAATGTTAGCTCTCCCACTTATTGAAAGAACAGTTGGAGTTTCCTCCAGTCTTCTCTGTCACAGCTGGTCAACAAGCTCTACATGTTAGCTGGAGAAATTTGTTCTGAATGATTTGGATTTAGGAAAATAATATACATTAATTCTGTTTGGGTTTGGGGACATTCACCTCCTTTTTCACAAAGTAGGAGACCCAATCCAAGAAATGAGACAGGACTTAAAGAATATCTTTTGTAGCTCAGAGTGTCCCTTTCTCTTTTTTTGTCATTTCTGTGTCTGAGGTATGTCAACAAGAGAAACATTTATTAAATGAAATGTCAGTGCTTGAGTACACATGGATCCCAAATTCTGACCATAACCTGTATTGACAGAGAATTACTTTGGGTTACGACTTTTTGTCAGCACTTTTATATGAGTTCTCATCCCTTGCTGTAAGCACATAGGAAGTGGGTCAATTAGTTAACACTAACAAGTTATCATAGAGTATATTAAGCAATTGGGCTGGGTAGATTATCATTATCAGGGATTTTGAGAAATGAAACACATGTCTCAAAGACCTTACAGTAAATGACACTAAAAAGTAGCAGTTTATTAATTCTGTTAATAAAATGATAATCCAAGCACCAGGGACACTCTTTTTGATAAGAACTAAAATAGCTATTTGGGTAGATTAAATACCTGGAATTACAAGGTAGGCAAGAACTGGCCAAATTAGAAGGACTTCAAGGATAATAGCTCTGCAGAAAGCAGATAGCATATGTGCTGAGGTTGCTTTTACCTAAAAGAGCTTAACACACACCTCTAGTCCTGAGGCTAAATTGTTACAAGAGAGAGATCAAAGCTGTGTATTACCCATTATGAAACAGGTATTATGAAAAGCTGGCTGATAGGGATGGAGAGTATGTGGCTATCTCATTTAACTGCACACATTACTTTCATCTTGATCCCTGCTGCCTCCTTGTCATCTGCCTGCTAACCCCTCCACAGACTGTCACTCCTTTTTCTCTCACTACACCTTCTGAGCATATATTGCCTTTTTGGCCCCTGTACTTTAATGCTGTAGCTACAGCTTTTTGACAATTTCTGTATTCTGCTCTATTTGTGTTATGATAAAGCACCTTTCCATAATCTCTGGACACCGGGGGCAATATCCACCAAAGAACGGACTTGGGACTGTCAACCCTGTTTAATTTCCACTTTACTAAAATAAAACGTGCCATCTTCAAAGTGTCACTCAGCAGCTCAAGTTCTGTATCTGGGTAGTCGCAAAAAAGTTCCCAGTCCTGGCTACGCTGAACAAATGTGTCACTAAGTTCATTCTTAAACCTCGCCAGGGTTTACAAACCCAACGTGCCTTCCAGGTTCACTCCCCCTCCCAAAAGGACACCTGTCAAGTCAGGTCCCATAGGAAGACAGATCAGTGGTGAGGCTACCCCACCACCCTTTTGTCCAGTAGAGCCAGTGGTTAGATCACTTACTCTGCATATGAAAGATCCGAGGATTCAACAGGCCTCTCCACCTGTGAGGATGTCGACAAGATGGACATTAACTGCCAAGCTCGGGTTATTTTAGGGTAGTTGTGGTTGACTTCCCTCAGCTATCTCCCCCTTCCCGCTGAAGAAACCAGTCCCCCACATTCCAGCCAGCTACTCAAACTACATGAGGAAAATGTTGCTAGTTGGTCCAGACATCCTCCATCAGTGTGGCCTACTCTTTTCTCCCCTTCAGAGCCCCTGGACAAGCACTTCCAGAGGCCACCTAAGACCGTGAAGCTCAAGGCAGACCCCTCCTTGGGGGACTGGAAAGGGCTTTAGTTTCCAGAGAGGGCTGCAAGGGAACACCTTGCCAGCCCGGCCACATAGGCAGATTCACAGCAACGTTGAGGGGAAAGGGGGGGTTGAAGGCCGTACATCCACAGCCCTCCAGCCTTGAATACTCCCATAGCTTCAGGCAGGAGCCCCAGGCAGGAGCCCCGCAACTCTCCCCTCTCAGGGCTCGCCATCTTCTCAGGCCCACCCCGCTCCGCCTGTCATGGCGGCCGCGCCCCGTCCTCCTCACGTGACGGAGCCAGCCGGGAAGGGAGGGGGGAGGAGGCGGAGGCGGGAGCGGTCACGTGGGGCCACCGCGCGCGAGCGGTGCGCGCCGCCGCCGCTGCCGCCACCGAGGGCACGGGGCGGGCGGAGGGGTGATGCCGCCGCCGCCGCCCCGGTGAGTGGGGGGCCGCCCCGGTGTGTGTGTGTGGGGGTTAGCGGCGGCGCCTCTGGGGCCGTTAGGGACGGGGTCTGTGGTGACGGTGTGAGGAGAGGCGGCCCCGGCGGGGGAACCGGCTCCGGTGTGAGGAGCAGCGCCGGGGGGTGAGGGGCCGGGGCCGGCGGTGGTGTGAGGGGCAGCCCCGGGGGGTGAGGGGCCGGCGGTGGAGGCGGGGGGAGGGGACGGGGCCGGCAGCGGTGTGAGGGGCAGCCCTTGGGGGGGTGAGGGGAGAGGGTCGGCGGCTGTATCAGGCCGGTCCCCGCTGTTTTCCCGCCCGCCTTGAGGGACGCGGCGGAGCCTGTCCCGGAGGCAGCGATTCCTGTTTCGCAGAGGCCGGGGTCGGATTCAGGGCTTCCCCCTTTCTGACTTAAAATAAACGGTGTGAGCTTCTAGCGGGAAGGTTGCGCTTGGTTGGGCTGCTGGGTGAGCCCAGCAGCAGTGGTTTAACCTGGCCAGCAGCGCTGCCCTGGGGAGAGACCGTGGGCCCGGTGTGTTGTGCTACGTAGGATGGAAGGCGACAGAATTGTTATCTTTTTTTTTTAAAGTCTTTAAACGCATGTGAAGGAGCAGCAGCAGCCCGCCTGCAGGTAGGCTGAAACTATGCGACTGTCAGCCCAAACTGCAGGGATCTGTACGTGTTAGTTTTGCTGGCGCTGCTCCTTTCATTGATTTGTTTGCAGGGCGAGGGCAGGCGTTACTTTTCGGAGGGCTGTTTGACCTCGTGGTGTATTAAAGTTTTCTTATCTTTATAACTGGGAAATTTATTTTTAAACCGTTTCTCTCTTTTTTTTTT